>JAUJYP020000071.1:600000-780476 GCA_030674075.2 Linum usitatissimum
TTTTACTCGAACCAGACCTCAGAGGATCTACCACTTTGTTTACCTCGTCAAAGCACTCACTACAAGCCGGGAAGCTCAAATCTCCCTTACAAGAAGTGTCCAGCGACGGGGTTGGACCGACTTTTTTCTTCCAGTCCTGTAAGGAGACGATTCCGTAGCACCCGGAGTTGCTGGCAACAAACACTGTCATCTCCTTGAAACATAAGGAGACAGCTGACGCGGCATCAGCAGAAGAAGAAGCATTAAGCTTCTGTTTCAGAGAGGACACACAGATAGGCATGTAGCTTGCATTGGGCAAGAAGAACATCGACGATTCTCTCAGATACTGAGAAAATCCGATTGACAGGAGTTGCAAAAGATACAAGCAGCAATGTGCAGAATACGGATCCTCTTGGCAGGGCAATAACTCGGTCCGGTAGTTCTCCAAGTAGGTGAAATTCACAGGACACTGAAGCATAGACGAAACTGCGTGAATCGAAGAAACAAAGCTTGTCCAGAAAAGAAGCAGAAGCAAGGTGGAGGAGATGAAGCTGACCTTAACCATTTCTGGGTTTACAGAGAAGACGTCTTGTTTTCGCTGTTCTTTAGATTGGATACTGATGTAATAGGCTCCAAGTCAGAAAGCTCCAGGTTAGTGCAGATTAATATAATCCTCCTCGAGTGGCCCTCCAATTACGTGGAAAGCAGGAACAGGGTGCTCCTACCACTAACAGTCTAACACAATATTTAAACCATAAAATAATAGTTACCCATATGCTTTTATCTTGGTATAATAATTACCCATATGCTAAACCTAGCCGTTCTAACTTAATTAAATGGGTTTCAACCTAACATTACAACTTTACAATAATGTATAGAGAATCTAAACGTCAATTCCAGTTCTATATCTAGTACCATTCGACAAAACTCGAGGTAATTCACATATTCAAGAGTTCTATCACAAAATCGAGAAACTCGAGAGGCGAAATTCAATAGATACTTGCAGCAGGAATCGATTGTCGAGTGAGTGCGTGCATACAAAACAAATCCGGTCTAACACCAAAGAAACTGGTTTAACATTAACAACAGATATTGTAGCTATGTCACTAGCAAAAATGTGAGTTTCTTATAATGAATGATTGAGCAATGAGGATTAAGATCACCAGTTTCAAGCTCTGCTGAATGACAACAGCAGCAGCAACACACTGAGATGTTCACATTCAAGTCTAGAAAGGGACTAGTTGAACAGAGGAACATATAGATTATAGATTAAGCAAATCACTATACGAATGAAAAACTTGCAAAACTGTGAAACTACATGAAGAACGATAACAGAAACGACTAAAAGCATCTATGCCGAAAAAGACCATCAAAAGCATAAGCCAAAACCCAGCAAAAGAGTAACTCAAAACATCAGCATTGCTCCCCTCCATAATTTAAGTCCCATAGCTAACCCGAAACATAAAACAAAAAAATTACCGAAACCCTCTTCAGTCCTCCATAGCATCCAACATCAACTTAGCTTGGTCGATCATCAACTGAGACTGCTTAACCAAAAGGTTCAAACTTGCAACCTTCACCTCCTTCCACCTCTTCTCCAGCTCACCACGCTTCGATCCTTCCACATAATCCAGCCCCTTCGTCACCACAAATTTCCCCATATCCTCGAACCAATCCATGTTAAAATTGCCCTTCAAAGGCTCGTGCTTTTCAATCTCCATCTTGTCTTCTTTACCATTCCCTATTCCCAAATCCGCCTTAATAGCAGCTAACTTGCTGCTATCACCATTGTTGACCACCTTTGCCTTCCTATTCGAAGGTTCAGCTTGCTTCTTGCTCGTCCCCCAAATCTTCTTTGACAAGTCGAAGACCTCCCGATCATGAGCTTTCGAAAAGCTCTTATCTTCTCCTTCATTAGCTTTGGCAAACTTCCTCCTCAGCCTCCCAATCTTTTCCTTCAGCTGACTCTGCGACACCTCAACACTCAGAGACTTCTTGATGAAGTCGTGAAATCCAGCCAAGTCCCTCGTCGGATCAACCCTTTTCTTCTCCGTAAACTCAATCATCCCACTCAACAAAGCAATCTCATCATCATCATTCCAAAGCCGTTGAAACAGCTGCTTCTTCGTATCCTCAGTGTTCTCTTCCTTTCGCCGCTTCACGTCCTTCGACTCCTCAGTCTCACCACCGGCGGCGGCTCTCTTCCCCGTCGTTGCCGCCGTCAGCTTGGACACAGGAGTAGCCGGCGCGGGTTTAGCCTTCGGCTTGGATGACTTCGCCTGAGAATCTTCCATCGGTTTTGAAGCGGTAGGCTTGACATTCTGACCAACCGCGGCGACGGTCTTCAAGTCGGAGTCGGTGTCTGAACCGTCCTCGGGTTCCGATTCCGATTCTGATACCTCTTCCTCCGACTCCGACCTTAGTGCAGAGAACGATTCCTCCGGCTTCTGGAGAGCTGGCTTCTTCTGAGTAGACTGTGGTTCCCCACCGGAAGTCTCAGTCTCCTCCTCGTCGCTGGAGGCTTCTTCTTCGGAGTAAGAAGCGGCTGGTGGGTCTTCCTTCGCGGGCTTGGGAGCCATTGTTCGAGTCTGCTGCTAGGTTTGGAGATTTGTGTGGGGAATTGTGGGGGCGATTAGGGTTATTTTCGATTAGTTTAAATAGGGAATTTTGGTAAAGAGGAATAGTAATTAGGTGTCTGCCAAAATTACTAATTGATCACTCTACAATGAAACCATACTAAATAGCTACTTTTATCAGCTCCTTCGAATTGATGGATGCTCATATTTCGAGTCTCATTTGCTTGGCTCAGACCGTATTAATAAAATAATTTTACAACCTGAATTCGTTTTAATTTTGTGGAGTAGTCTGTTATATAGAGATCATCTGACCACATTGAATTTTTTTTACTTAAATCTTGATGGAGATTTTATGTCGTCTAGTGATAGCGGATTATGAACGTAAGTTGGTAGCGAAATAGTGTTTCATGCTTATTAGACTATTAGTTATCGTCGTTGGTTTGTTATCGGCTTATTATTGTAATGACTATTATGTTATTTAAACATTTTGATTCAAAGTAATGTTGTCAAAATTGCTAGAATTTTATTTTGTGTTTATCGCTGATATGTTGACGTGAAGTGGTTTTGCGGTTCGGTTAGTCATTAACCACAAACTATTGCGGTGCGGTTAGCTGTATCAATTTTCTCAACGCTGAGGTGCATTTAACTACGTTGTTAGGTTCGATTAACTGCTAACCGCACCTATTTCCAGCCCTAGCACTTCCGATTTCATTTTTGTATCGTTCTAATTTTATCCGAATGGTTCTTTAATTCAGCATTTTCCCAAGAAAATGGAGAGAGCATCACTCACAAAATCAAGGTTCAGAATCTGTTACAGAGAAAATATCCACAAAGCCTAGCTACAATTCACACACACATCAACCAACCAATCGACATAATCGAACAAACATCATCAAGCCATCGAGCTCGTACTCGAACTGTTGGTAATCGACCTCTCGCTCACCGACGAGCCATTATTCGAAACCTTAGACACAACATGCCGAAACGACTCGTGACTCAACGGCATCGGCCGATCAGGCAACTTAGGGATATCAATATCCCCCTCCAGCATCTTTAAAGCATCAGCAATCGTAGGCCTAAACGCTACCAACACATGAGCACAAAGCATCCCCACAAGTACAAACCTCTCCATCACCCCGGCCGGACCCTGGTCCCTAATTGCCTCGTCGAAAACATCCTCCATCCTCCCCGACTTCACCAGCATCCACGCCCAGTCCGTTATCAAAAGATACGACGAGCTCGATGTCGTATCAATAACTTTCCTCCCGCTCATCACCTCCAGCACCACTATCCCGAAACTATAAACATCGCTCTTCTCTGTTAACTGCCCGTACAATGCGTACTCGGGCGCTAAATACCCGTGAGTCCCCGCAACTCTTGTCGTAAGATGAGACTGCCCTTCCGTACTCTGCTTAGCCAGTCCGAAATCAGCCACTTTCGCCTTCATTTCGTTATCCAACAATATATTATTCGCCTTGATGTCACGATGATAAATCGCTGGCTTGATCCCGTGGTGTAAATACGCGAGTCCCTTCGCGATATCGAGGACAATGTTCTTCCTGTGCGGCCATGTCAGCTGGTTCCTAGTATGTTCATTAGCTAAATGATCGCCGAGACTTCCATTCGACATGTAGTCGTAAACCAGAAACCTCCTCTTACCTCTCGAAACATCGCTAGTGGCGCAGCATCCTCTCAACGAGAGAAGATTCCTGTGTCGAATCTTGCTTATAATCTCGACCTCGTTGAAGAACTCCTCGTCTGGTAAATTATCCTGATCGTGAAGCTCCTTCACTGCTACATAGCTTCCATCAGGAAGAACACCTTTGTATACAACTCCATAAGCTCCTTTTCCTAAGAAATTCTTCTGGTTGAATCCGTTTGTTGCCTTCTCGAGCTCGGATCCTTGGAACCATCTCGCACCGGAATTCGGCATTACAGCCGATTTGAAGCTGCTTACGTACTGTTCATGAGTAGCTTCAACGGTCTTCCTAACTTTCCTCTTTTTGTACAGAACAACACCTAATCCAGCGAGGACAACAGCTCCAATGATTCCAAACACAATCCCTAAAATCATTCCTAATTTGTTACTGTTCTTATTCTTATTACCGCCATTGCTAGGGCTTCTCGCGTTCTTCAACGGCAGGGCGAGAATACACCCGGCGGTTTTGGCATCCAACGGACCGAGATCGCTAACCATGGCGACGGCGTAAAGGCAAGTGAAGTAAAAGCACTTAGCTGTGGAATTCGGCATGAGGTTGGTCAACAGCGAGTTAACCTTGAGCCCTGCATCCAAACAGGAGCTGCAGCGAGTGAGTCCGGATACGTCGCCGCGGCAGGAAGAGTCGAGCGCGGTCTGAGAGCCGACGCGTTTGATCCAGTCGGCGGTGGTGATGATCCCGACGCAGCTGGAAGGCTTGGAGACGAACTCGGTGGAGTCGTTGAAGCAGAGCGGTACCAAAGAAGGGTCAATCGAGATGGACTGGAGCTCGGATTGGAAGTTTGAGAGGCACGCGGCGGAGATCTGAGATGAAGGGAGCTGGAAGAGGGAGGTTGAGCGGAGGTGCTGGGCGATTCCGATGCCGAAGAGGCTGAGCAGCGTTTGGCAGCAGTGGCTCCGGCGGCTGGCAGTTGGGTTGTCGCAGAGGGAGGTGTCCCATGGGATTGTGCGGACGTAGGTTAGGTTGAAGGGGCAGACTGATGAAGAAGAAGACGGAGGAGAAATTGGCGGCGGCGTTGCTGCTGAAGTAGCGACGATGAGGAGGAAAAAGGAGAGGAGGAAGAAAGGGATCGCCATGGATGGTTGGTGGAGAAGGTGAAAATGAAAGGGTATGAAAAATGGGGAGCACGTGAGGAATAAAAGGGGTTTCTTTGTTGAGGTCAAGTGAAGTTCAACAATGGCTGGCTGGGGTAGCCCCTGGTTATTAATTATTGTCTGGTCAAAATTATTGTCAGGGAAGGAATATGATGTTAATTTATTGTTTTTGATGAATTAATTATATAAAAGTGCCCTCTAATTAAGCATCTATTTAATAATCATAATTTAATAAAACTTTATTTAATATGAAACATAATAATTCATGCTTTTCTTTCTAGAAAGGTTTCCCCACTCATATGTAATAAAAACAATGAGTTGATTTCATAATAAAAATAATGAGTTGATGACCAACCATTAAAAATAAGTAAGTGATAGGTAAAGATGTAAACTTTAAATTTATAATAAGATTTGGCGTTTAGTGGTAATGGATTAGTGAATGAGATTTGTAACTTTAAGATTAAGGCATCTATATTTTTAGATTTTAGTGAGTGGAGTAAGAATGACTCACCTTGCACCTTTCGAATATGTTGGGTGGATGATGGTAAATGGCGATTTATGATTTTTTTTATAAATATCAAATTCAATAATTTCTAATTTTAAAAATGAAGATTTAAAATTTCAAAGTAGATATTTAATTAGTAGACATAGTCGTTAAAAGCAGAATTTATTTTTGTGTAGTTTGTAATCAAATTCGATCTACTTATTGGACTTCTTTTTCATTGTTAATTCGATCCACCCCACTTGGATTCGATGGTCCAAATGAAGTAACAAAGTTGATGATTTATATGTTGACAATCCAAATATACCAAATTCAAATTCAATTACATCCCACAAACGAAAAAGTAAAATACAAAATAAATAATATTTCACCCTCATATAGCTCACGAGCCTTTATAATAAAAAAACTCGTAAAAAACCATACAGAGTTATAAATATTGTCATGCCGATTGGACACTTCCCACACACGATTAGTAGAAACCTTTGATTATTTAATTTGATCTCTAATAAAATCACAAATTCCTCAATACTTTACTTTTTAAGTCGATTATAAATGATAAATTTAATACAGTAATCATCCGACCTCATGTGATTGTGGACCGTATATTAAGTATTTACCGTTAAAATTGTTTGCTTATTTTGGTTTAAGTTTTCGAATTAGCATATCTTTTTACAATAATTAGTATTTTTTAATTAATATATGATTTGGTTCAAAATTAGAATATTTAATCATACAAAATTGCCAACTTACCAAAAAGGAAACAAATTTCCCTAAAACATGTCCTATCTGTAAGCCAGCCAAGTAAGCAGTGGCATCCACCGCCTGCAATTCAAACCCCTCTCTCTCACCTTTCAATCATTCTGACAGATCAAATTCAATCCTCCCCAAAGCTTACGTCTTTCATCAATCGATCAAATTATCAATTTCCAGCGATTCAGAATATCTCCCTTCATCAATCGTCTTCTTCTTCTTTTCCTCCTCAAATCCATCTCTTCCTCTGGTTTCCCCCCCGTCCGCATTCCCGCCATTTCTCCTTTTCACCCACCAACCAACCAATTCTCCCCCCCCCCCCCCACATTCCCCTCTCAATCCAAACCCCGAGAGGAATCCCAACAGGGCAAGCAAGCAACCACGATCAAGATTGAAATCGGATCGGATCTCCCTCTCCTATTGCAGTATCTTGTCCTTCCCCAATTTATAGGGTTCTTCCGTAGTCCTTTTTGTTAATACTTTCTGAATCAGCTTCTGGGTTTCGTTAAATCCGTGAAGATGGACGAGTTTGGTGTTCTGACGGAGCGATTTGGGCTGAAGCCGCAAGGGAAATCGGCTCCGATGGCCTCATCGAAACGCCCCAACTCAGCAACCGCTGCTCCGACCCGGACCCGAACCGACTCGGCTTCCAACCACCGACACCACCAACCCTCCACGCATGCGTATGGTGGTGCCAATTCGTTTGGTAATGGGTCGTTTGTCGGCGGCGGCAGCACGAAAGCTCATAGCTTTGGACGTTCTTCGGCTGATGGGTTCGACATCTTTGATGGGTTTGACAAGAGTTCGAAGCAGGGTAGCAGCAATGGCGGCGGGTCTTCTTTCGATTTGGATTCAATATTTTCAGGGACGAATCGTTCAAATGGTGGTGGATCGTCGTTTGGCAATGACGATATATTTGGCGGTATTGGTGGGTTGGGGAGCTTGAATTCTGCTAGCAATGATGACATTTTTGGGTCGTTTGGCTCTAAGCCGAAGCAGGGTGGTTCGGTGGATGACTTGTTGGGGAATTTCGGTTCGAATTCTGGTGGTGCTTCTTCTGTTAATAGGAATGGATCGTCTGGATTTGATGATGACTTGGTGCCTGGGTTTAGTTCAAGCTCGACATCGCATAAAGGGTATGTTTAATATTGGAACTTTTTGCCCTGCATGGTAAAGGTCATTCAGTTTAGTTAACTTGTTTTTACCGTCTTTAGATATGGGAATGATTGTTTGGAGAAAGAACTAGGAATTGATTAACGTGCAAAATGTGGATGTTTTATGGTCAAATTAAGCGATTTTGTCTCGACTATTTCGTTGGATTGCTTTTAGTCTTTTACCTCGAGCATATAGCGGTTGAGTAATGCATTTTCATGTTGCTGGTTCTTTATCCTAACTTTTGAAGGTTTAGAAATCTGGATTGTAAGTTGAGAGATGTTTCTGCATTTTGTTTCTCGAATCTCGTTAGCGTAATGCAGATGTTTTTAATTCTTTGAATGCTCGTGCAGAAGTTCTACACCGGGTTTCACCTCAGTAGACGACCCTTTCGTAGTCTTGGAATCAACTTCAACAGCTACAAATTCCTCATTTGTGGATCCACTTGAAGAGCTGACTAAATTCAGTCGTTCAGGAGGCGGAAGTACAAGGCCTGCAAATGGTTCATCGAAATTCTCATCATCGTTGAAGCCCCCTCCGAAACCCGGGCAGGTTCTGAAGTCGGTGAAAGGTTATTGTTATCCCCTTCGCTCATGATACAACTATCAACTTTTTGCCGTCCTCGTAATGAATTAATAATACTGTTATGCTTCATGGTGCAGTAAAAAGCTCTCATACATCCTCAATTGACGGACTTGAGGAATTCGCCACCAATAGAGTGCGAGCTACTCCTAACAGGCAGTCAGAAGTCGATCATTCCAACCAAGGCAAAGAAAGAGAAAACGGGAAGAAGACGCCGCAGAAGAATGTTGATGATCTCGATTCCTTTTTCGGAATGGGTGCAAGATCAAGCAGTGTACCGAAGTCGAGGAGCTCATCTTCGGTAAAAAATAACTGTTGATTCAAATAACCAGTTACTTTCTTTAGCATCTGCATTATAACTCCTTTCTCTTGTTTTCGGTTCTGTATAGGATCCTCTATTTGACGTTACTGCGAATAGCAGAGGTAAACCTCAAGTGTCCAGTGTAAAGGCTTCTGTGGCTTCATCTAGTATGAGGAAGGCTTCGTCTGCTGCAAATATGTTTGACGACTTTTCTTCTCTTTTCGGAGGTGTGTTTTATGCTCGAATGTGATGTGACATGTTAGAGTTTTTTAGTCTGGAATTTTTTGTTACTGATATGTGAGTAACTTGTTTTTGGAAAAGATGCGGCTCTCTCTGGGGAATTCGAAGAAGTTGAAGGAGAAACAGAAGAAAGACGAAGAGCGAGGTTGGAACGCCACCAGAGGACCAAACACAGAGTCGTTCGTATTCTCGGACTTATTACCTCATTATCTCTGGCCCTAAAAAATGTCATGTTTTCTGAGTTGGTATCGGAATCTGTTGCAGGCACAAGCAGTTGCTGACATGAACCAACGTGACTATCAAACTCAACGTGAACAAGAAGAGAGACGTGTAAGTAATCGATGTGTTCCCTTCGCTGTGGATTTGGTAAAGCCTCGTGAATTAAACACAGTGGCATAAGATAGTTATGCCTTTGCCCTTTTATGCTACTTTTGGAATATAAATGACTCCGAGATGGCTTCACATAATGCTTAAATGTTTGCTTTGCTATGTAATTATTGGATCTTTTGAAAAATGGGAATCATTGCTGCAGATGATCGCTGAGAAAATGGATCTCGACATAAAACGGTGGGCTGCTGGGAAAGAAGGCAACATGCGCGCTCTCCTATCATCTTTGCAATACGTACGTAGCCATTAGGGGAACTGGGATTGATCGTTCGGGGTGTTGGTAGCTATGAAAATTAGCAAGATTTCGCGGAGAATGTCGGTTTAACATAGTTCAATGTTGGAACAGGTGCTCTGGACTGAATGTGGTTGGGACCCCGTCTCTCTGACCGATCTCATTACATCTTCCTCAGTGAAGAAAGTATACCGAAAAGCAACTTTATGCGTGCATCCGGATAAGGTCCAGCAGAAAGGTGCTACACTCGAACAGAAATACATCGCCGAGAAGGTCTTTGATATCCTCAAGGTATGCCGTCAGTATTCTTAGGATCTAACTTGCATTTCTAGTTGATATGAACATCGGTGACTGTTGAAGAAGTCTGAAATCTTTTGGGTGGTTTGTGTTGAACGGAAACAGGAAGCATGGAACAAGTTCAACAAGGAGGAACTTTCTTAATAGCTGTTATAGAGTTCAAAGAAACAATCTTTTTACAGATACCACAAAGCTTGAATTTTGGAGGAGTTTGAAACCTACGACTCTTATGCTCAATCGTGCAGTGTTCTTATGGCGTGGGAGTTTTATGACGATGCTATTAACAAAACGTTGAAAAGGGTATCGAGGATGTATATCGTGCTCGTGTGCCACGCGACCTAACTAAAGGAGGCACAGGGTTCAAACATTTGACATTGTTCTTTTGTGAATTTGAGTTCCGTTGTCCAATTTTTGCTTATTCGGTTGTACTAATGGAAATGTGGGATCCCGGCTTGTGTAACATTGCTCTATGGTGCGGTCTTTCTTTCATTGCTAATGAAGTTGAGCCTGAAATTGTATCAATAAGGATTGAAATCGAGGTTGAGGATAAAAGAGATGGTGCTACGACGTAGGAACTCATTCGTTAAATCTTTTGCAGTGAGACAAATGTTACGAACTCTACACTCTACATCGAAATTTGCTTAGATTTACATTTTGTTATACAGATAGCAATGGCCTCGGTTTACATCGAAATTTGCTTAGCTTTACATTAGATCTCAACAAATCTGCAATATTTTAGCTTATTTGAAATTTTTCAACATCAAGTAAAATTGATTTTTAATTTTATTTTACCATGATTTATGAGGGTTATTATAGTGAAATTTGATTTTTTAGTCATTTTCAATATAAATGTCAAATATTAGCCAATTTAAAAATTTTGAAATTTTCTTCTGAAAATGGTCAAATTCAACATACGGAAATGGACATTTTTTACATGAAATTTTCAAATTGATTAATTTTTATATACATGTTAAAAATGAATAAAAATTAAGGTTATACAAATAATTTTTTTTTTTGGTGACCGATTATATTTATCTTAGCTGATTAGCTGAAGCTGTCTGAGCATCAGATTACACGGCATCGTTTGGAAATAAACACTCAAACACAGATAGATTAGCTCAACAGTTGCTTGGAAAAGGGGGTTCAAGTTCAGCAAGATTCTGGCTTATGTAAGATACTATCATTGTTCTGTCCGAGTGGAGTTGCTCTAATGGTAGAGTTGTTTACTAACGATATAAAAGTCTTTAAGTTCGGATTCAATAATCCTACAAACAGACATTTATATAATGTTTACTTATGACTTTCTGTCTTGCACTGACTGCGATGCCTAATCAGACACAAAAAACATTGTTCTACAGTGTCTTTCTTTCTTTCGTTGCCTAATGAAATTCGGCCTGAAATGTATCAATTTGATCGGAATAGAGGATGATAAATACCAGATGGTGCTTGGAACTAATTCGTTGACAAATGGTACAAGCTCTACACAAAGACTGCAACACTGTATTTCACTTCAGGGGTAACTCAAATTCACTTCATAGACCCGAAAGTGAACCTCGAGAGTCTTCAATCGGGAAAAAATCTGCTGTTCAGTGCACTGTCGGGATTTACGTTTTGTCGAACCATCTCGACTTCTCGTTCATCCAATTTTCATGACGTCTCGTTACCGATCTAACTTGATTCGTGTCTTGAATGCTCTTCCTTGGGAGAAACCTTCATAATAAATGTTTCTAAGAGGTGCTAGTAAATATGAGTGGTCTGTTGAAAGAAAACTTGGAGATCTTCGGCATGAAACAGAGACGTCTTCTTCATCTCAGAACAACTTTTAGCTTGGATTCAGCTACTTCCCTTACTTTCTCCTGAAAAGAATTCAAAAACAACATTGAAGCATTGAACTTTCGGCAACCTACAGCGAGAAAATTGTCTAGATAGAGAGACGAACAGCTTCCAAACTTACCTGTAACTTGTTGATCTCATCGTCTGTAAGTGAGCGTTCCATGGATCGGTATGCAATCCGATAGCAATGGCTCGTCATTCCCTTCTTGTTGGTAAAGTTGTCTATCAACTGCACCTGTTGCAAGTAAAATCGGCATATAAGTGGTAAGTGCCAATAGAGTTAAAGAAGAACCATGGGAGGAAGTTCTGTAAATACCTCCTCAGCAAGATCCCCAGCCACTCCTCTGACAACTTCACATAAATTGTTTTCGGTGAATGAATCGTTTATCCAAAAGCTCATGTCTTTATAACATGGAGGATACTGCAAAGCATATGTTCATTCTTCAGCATGTCAATTCAACTGAAATATTCAATATCAGGAGGAAGCTATTGAAACAAATGTAACATTCACCTTTGAGAATGGCTTGAATTTGATGCCCATTTGGCCTTTAACAAACTGGGTAGGAAGAGTTTCGATGTAGTCAGAAAGATTCTATATATTGGCATAAATAGGCCGAATAATATTATGGTTATATCCACTTGATAGTTCGGAACCTACCTGAGAATTAAATCGGTCATCACTCGACCAGAAAAGCCGGATATCAGGTATATCAAACAAAACCATTGCCAGTCTTTCCAATCCAAGTCCGAATGCCCAAGCAACTTTACCAGGCTGCCCATTGTCCCTTAAAATAACTTGTTCAGTGACCCCGCAGCCTAGAACTTCCATCCATTTCTCCTGCAAATACATTGACCACCTATGCCGTGAGATACAATATCCAAGTTTAGTAATGACAAACAACAAAGTTGTTTTATAGTGATCACGATCTAGGGATTTTCTGGCCTTTTAAAGAACTTATAAATTGATTCGAAAACTCGGAAAGCTCAAATACCATTATTTCTGTCCCTTAACAAAAGGAGCTGACTTTTTGATCGAACAAAGAAAAGGAGCTGACTTCTGTCTAAATCAATTGCTAGTTCGATTCCTCCACACTAATTGTTCTTCTATGGGCATCAAGAAGCCAATCTCATAATGAGAAAGAGAAGACTTACCTGAAAATAGATCTCAAGTTCAAAAGATGGATTCGTGAAAGGGAAGTACGCATCAATCCAGCGCATCTCTACAGCGCCTATCATTAGAAAAGGAAGATATATAGTTAAAGGATGGAAAAAACAGAAAGGAAGCAAAACTCCAAGGACAATGAACGTGAGCTATGCATAAACTCATCTGTAATATAAATGAAGCAATTACAAGTAAGATTCCCACCATTTTGCTCAATACAAGTCAAATAGACTAATCACACGCTGAAACACAATTATATTGCAGAAAATGCGTAGGTAACAAAGTGCTTTACCAAATAAGTGTACGGCTAGCCCCTCAAGGCATTTCTTCAGATCCTCAGCAGCATAAGACGTGCCGTCTGAACCTGATGCCTCCCAATCTTCGGGAGAGAAAACACGAAATCCTTCCATCTGCATTTCAACAGAAGAATCTATGAACACTCAGCAAAGAACAAAACTTGGAGAACAAATAGTTGACAAAAACACACAAACCTGATGAAAAACAGGATAGTGAGTCGAATCAATAGAATCTCTACGGTAAACATCTCCAGTCACAAGGAAATGCGTGTGCCCATTCCTCAACAGCTCAGCTTGATGCGCACTGGTGTGACACCTCAGCACAGTTTGCGAATCAACATAATACGTATCATTATACCTCCTGGATACATGATCAGCAGGAACCAGAACATCATCGAAATTCTGCGATATAAAAACCAATATCACTGTTCATTACTAGCATTGCAACACATACTCAAATTTCAAAATGGTAGAGATATACTACACCTGCTTAACAGTCACGAGAGGGCATAGGTCATCAAACTTATCAAACTTGTTTGAGTAATTCGCGTCGAAGTACTCATAAATCGCATTCTTCAGAATTCCCAGCGGGTGCTTGTTCCTCTTGTGGAGCTGCATACCGAGCTTCGAGAAGATCGAATCCGGCACATTGTTGGTAGGATCATCATCCCTCACCACATCTGCAATTCAACATCCGATTGAGTAATAAAGAACTAAAAAACTGACAGAATTGAGCCAATGAAACTTACCATCTCTAGAAATCTTGACCCCACCGAGCTCCAGAGTCGAGGACGAGGCAGGAGCTCTCCAACTCGTTTTCCCGGTGGAGACAGCAGCAGCACCGGAGAAAGGCATGGAGAAGATGAAGCGATTGAAGCGTCCATTTGTTCGAGGTAGAAAGGAGGAGGAAGTTGAAGCTGATGCTGCTGCTCCTGCTCTGGAGAAGAAATTGAGTTGCGCGATTGAAAACGCCATTGGCTACTTTCTCCGATCGAATAGCTGTCTAGTGAAGTGAAGACGAAAACTTTTATAAAAAAATTCAAATTACACAGCTAAACAAAAATGGCTTCGAGTGAATGAAACGAAGAATACCTGTATCAACGAAAGTGGAAGCTCGGGGAGTGTGGATGAAGAGAGCTGGAAGGAGAACCTACTACCTCCCCGCCGGTTCGTCGGCGACGGTGAAGATGTAAAGTGAGAGAGAGCGTGGAGAAATCGGAACCAGAGGTGAGGAGGAAGAACAAGGGGAGATACGATGAGCTGAGTACAGTGTTTAACACAGGGTTGAAAATTGAATACGGCATCGTTTCGATTTCCAGTTTTCCTAGCCCGTTGGGCTTACACCACATTGAGCAATCTCCCGCGCTAAATTCATGTATGGGCTCTCATTGCCAATGCTTGGCCCAAAGTTGAACGTACCAGCCCTATGGGCCAAGCTAATCATTATGCAGGCTAGTGCGGATCTCAACTCAATCAGGTCCTTAATCCTAGTGCCGATTTCAACTCTTCGTCATCAAAGGTTCAGGTTCAACCTCAATCAGATCACCAATCAGCGGATGAGAGACGTAATGATTTTGAATTTTCAAAAGACTATAAAAAGGAGTCTTCATTTATGACGAGATATACATTAGTCACTTATCCAAAATTCTTAAGGTCGAAAGCCTCTAGCAAGCTAATCACCTTAGGTGATACATGCCTTTAGGTCACCCTTGATATATACTTTTCTATTTCACACTCTCACATTCTCACGCTTACCCCTCTTAAACCAATCGTCAAAATTAGCTCCTTTGTATGCCTAGGAGACCGGATGAACCTAAAAAGTCGCTAGACTAATCAACATGATCTACGTCACATCATCACTTATTAGTCCACCACAACTGATCAATCATACCCTTACAAATTTTGGAGTTGTTTTGGCGTAGGTCAATAGATGTTCAGGTAGGAAATATAAAGATGATTTGTGGTTAATTTTTGGGGTGAAATATTTTTTTATTTTATTTCTTAAATAACCTTAACATAAATGGAATCTCCTTAATTAGTAGACCCAATGATGGATTTTTTAAGTACATTCATAATTGCTTCAAAAATTGATGAGATTTCTTGTGAGTGGGGGGGGGGGGGGGGTGTGGAAACTTTGAAATTTCAAAAACTAATCATGAATTTCCAAATGTTGGTGAAGTGGAGAAGTTATACACACAAACAGAGATGAAAACTAGAGGGGTTCTTGACTTGGTTTATGAATTGTCAAGTTCATTGGTTCCCAAAGCTTTTGGATTATTAATACATATATGGAGAATGTCTGTCTGATTTGGAAAAGTTTTCCAGACTTTTCCAAAGTTGGTGATGTCTTATTCTGACTAATTTGGATGAATTATTACATAACCACTGTCAATTTGATTCCCTTACCTGAAGGGGTTTGATTGATGGGCTGAAGGAGAAGATTTCGATTTAGTTTTCGACATTTATCTCGACATTTATTTGAAGAGGGGCGTAGAAATATAATTATTGAACTAATTCTTTAGTTATTGTTTTTATAAGTATTATGTTATGTCTCCATGGAATATCATAGTTAATTGTGTTGTGTGTTTGGGACTTAAAAACACTTAATATGAATCCAAATACTCTTACCTTGTCTATTTTAGCGTAAAATGTTAGATTGTAAAGAGTGGCTTGACAAGTTCGCCTGTTCGGACAAGGGACAAGAGAGAATAATGTACTTTTTTGCACCCTAGGGTACTTTACGTCGATGTCAAGAGTTTCAATATTCTTACAAACAACGACAAATCCTTCGAATCGTCATAACTAAAAACAATGGAACAAATTGCTTCTTTCGATCAACACCGACCGATAGATTATTCCCCTATTTTCCAAACCTAGCCTCAACCAAGCAACAAAAGTGGATGAGATCGCCCACACAAATATGAATTGCTCCTCCCCTCACACATCATATTCTTGAGCCACACCATGAACATATATTGTTTGATCATCATCATCATCACCAATTTTCCCTCTTTGTGCTTTGTTTGAGGAAACCATCTTTTCTACTTTTCCAAAACGTTACTAGTCAATATCAATATTCATCCACTAATGTCACATTTGGAGGGTCTCCTAAGATTCTCTTATAAAGCAACCCACAAAGCTTATTGTATATATATCTTTTATCAAGTCCAAAATTGGACAAGACTTTATTACAAAATTTAAGAGTAAAAGAAAGACAAAATAATGCAAAGGGAAAATATTAACTATTTGAAAAAGCAGAAATTATATACCTATCTGAAAGGATAATAACACAACCCAAAACACATAAACCCTAACTATGAAAACAACCATAACTATAGAAAAAGAAAGGTAAGATTTAGTATTAAGCTACGATATTAGTAAGGTTGAGTTCTAAGTTTAAGACAGAATTTTCTTCGAGAATTCGCTTTTATTATTTAGAGCAGATTTATGATGATACTAAGGCTTAGATGCGTGAAATTAAAAACTACACTTGATAAATCATATTCCAAATGATAGAAATTTTTAAACGAAAAAACTAAATTGAACGCAATTAATAGGATTCTCCGCCACTAAATCTACCATTGCCATCCATCATCATCACCTTTTCTCCTCTTTAACATCTTGCTCTAAATATTTTGTGAAATGTTAACATCTTGCTTCTTATCTCATGACTTTTCAAACCCTAAATAGTATCTTAGGTTTTTCCACGAAGATTTGATGGATGGGATGGTAAGGTTTGGTTGGTTCTAACTTGAGAGATCAAAAGCAAAGAGAAGAAAGGTTTCTTTTTTCTTTCTATTGGGTTTTTGTTAATGTGGGGTCTAATTTTGCACTTCCAATGGTCCTAACAAATTCGATGCCCACTATTGTGGCAAAATCTATGGTTTAACATGGACCATTGAACATGTGCCTACCAAATAAAGAGAGAAACCATGTACAATTTTGATGGATGGTTTTGCTAGCTACTACTAGTTATCATTCATTTTTTGGTTGCTAGGTAGTAGCACATTGATCATGATCGAAACGACGGGTGGATCGAAATTCATTAGCATTTGATGTTGTGGAAGAAATAAACTACAAAAAGAGAATAATATACAAGTAGTGGAAATTCAAATAGTGTGAGTCTACCTACGTGCAATACAACAATTTAAACGTTTCAATACTATTATACTTGATCCATAAAGTGGTTAGGTTACGATGTGATGTGACACTATACTCCATTGGGTAAAAAATTTCATATCCAACTTAACATTATTTGTTTCTAATTAAAACGGTCAACTATCTGATCCTGGTCGTACCATTAGACGTAACTATTGAACCCTTAACCTAACTAATTTCGTCATTATATTGTCACAGGTTTAATGTCGAGAGGAACCGATCCGTGATAGCCACACCATGGAATCGTGTAAGATAGACCATAAACTTCCCCGTCATGAGGAAATATCCCTAATTAAATAGCCTTAAAGTTAAGTCATGGTCACATGGTAGGGACTAACTAACTAGTAATAGACCAAACAACAAAGATCCCCTTTGATAATCTTATTTAATAGCCTCAAACACTCATTTGGTTACTTAATATCCATTGCGGTCATCGATCTATTAGGTTTGTAATAACACGGTCATCAACCTTTAAAATGTATCCTACATACTACCAACCTTTTTGCATTTATAACACTATGGTCACTGCATAAACTCCCCCCTCAAAACATCATAGAGTCGACAAATCACTATATCAACTAAACACTGTTGCCAACATCACCCCCTAACATGCATGTGGTCTATTCAGATTAACGTGAGTTGAGTTAATTAGTTTTGGTTATTCTTTTTCAGATGGTAGGTTAAGTTTTGGATTAATCGAATGAGTTGAGTTTAGAATATTAATGTGACATATATGGCAGAGGTGATATTGACTTTTCTTTTTTCGGTTGATATTTTTTGGTCAATACAAAATATAAAGTATAAGTAAACATTATAAAGGGTTTTTATTTCGTGGGGTGTATTGGATTCGAATTCGGAACTTTCAGACCTCTAGTATATAACTTTACCACTAGAACAACTCCACTTGGACCAGGGGTGACAGAGACATGAATTATGAGTTGGTATAGTAATCTATCAACTTAATTGAGTTTTTTTTTATCGAGAGTTGACTAAATGAACACACTATTACAAGTGCAAAAAGTTAACGATACGTATTTTAAAATTTAAAACCTGACGATCACGTTGTTACAAACACAATAAATCGACAACCATCATGAATATGAAGCCCTCACTTGGCCAAAAAGGATGATCTAGAGTGATCATTTGGAGTTTTGGACCCATGATGATGATCCCGCCACAAACTGACAAAGAAAACCCCATGATGCCAATCGAATCAAAAAGCCAGATATGGGGTCAGATTTTGTAAAGTAAATGTAAGTTTCATGAATTGGAGGGGTGTGATCCAAATTGGTGTATATGAAATCAATCATATACAACCCATTTTCCAACTTGCATGGAACTAGTGAAGCTTCATAATATTGTACAATTTGCATATTGGCTAGTGAAACTGTGAAAGGGCTTGAAGAAGAGTACTAGTACTTGTCCCTTCCTTTCCTGTCCTATATGTGCAAGAATATCCCATTAGTACTAAGAGACACCATATTGAACTACTTTGTTGGGTACCAAGTACTTATTAACAGGAGCAATATGTTAAAATGTTATATTATCCTCCAGGACCATCCGACCACGACGATAAAAATAGATACACAAGACGTAAAAATTTATGAAATTAGTATGATATATCACGGAGAACCAAAGCGGAACCATGTTGGTCAAAGGTCCTAGGTAGCATTTTCACGTTTGGAGTGTATTTGAAGCTATATTTGACGAAATTCGAAAATACACTAATAAAAAATGTCAACTTTGAACATTTTTCATAGGAATTCGTCATTTTGGAACCAAAGAACCATGAGCACTGGCTTAGGTGCGCCCACCCTTGGTTACACCATTGATGGAGAACAAAGGTCAAGCATCGACGTAAGGACGGTTCAAGAAGGGTCCTTGATACCAAGTTTGATGACGGATCAACTTATAATGGATGTTGATAAACCAATATGAGTTATTTGGTCACCACTATGTTTTATTGGGCTTGCGACTTAGTATGGATAGCTTAACCTAATCTCATTAAGTATATATACCTCTTCTACTTGTATCTCTAAAATCCGATCATCTCCATCATCATCACTATAATAAAACTCCATCCTTCCACCGTACATGAACTAGTCAATCTCAAGATCGAAAATCGCATTAATCCTATGTGTTATTCCTCTTTTATTCTTCTTTTAATCATTGTTATTTCAAATTTATTTACAATGAAATTGAGGGGAGCCATCACAAACCCTTCTTAAGGTAAGTTTTGGCATCTAAAATCGAAAACAAATTTGTCCCTTGAGTATAACGTATCAGATAAGAAATTTCACTGCAACATTTATTGTGAAGGAGCAGAGTTCGCATACAGAAAAAAGAAAGAAAACCCTATTGATTATGGGAAATAGGGCAGAGGGTCATGGTGCTGCAGACTTATTTCTTTTGTTTATTTAAAGTTATCACAACGAGGAACAGTCAATAAAAGAGAGAAAGCTATTGCTCTGTCTGTTTCCAGGGAAGTGTATTGAATATGGCTTAGTTGTATTTTGCCAGAATCGATTCAGTTTAAAGCATCAATGGGGGGGGGGGCATGATCGTCAAGTGTCACTCACAGCTGATAAGACTACTGATCACTGTGTTCAACTGATCTTCAAGAGTTATGGTATTCAATGCCTATTGATACGTTACCCGTTTGCCCTCTGGTTCTGTAGTTTTCTTTCGGAGATAGGTCTTCGTGTGAATACGTGTCATTTAATTTTACTATCGTGGTTGGCATTTGACACTCGCATCTTACTAGTACTCCTAACTAGCCAAGCCCACAAGTTGGAAGAATTACGTGACCCAAGTTCACTACTCTAAAATATTCTTTCTACCCATTTGCTATCGTGGTTTGCACTTGACACTCGCATCTTACTAGTACTCCTAGCTAGCCAAGCCTACAAATTGGAAGAAGTTTGTGACCTAAGTTCGCTACCCTCAAATGTTCTTTCTACCGAATTTCTATCGTTGTTGGCACTTGATGGCCTCTACTTACTAATACTCCTAGCTGACTAAAGATGGAAGCTCACAAATTGAAAAAATTCCGTAACCTAATTAAATTCGCTACCTTAAAATGTTCTTTCTACTGACTTATTATCGTGGTTGGCGCTTGACAGCCGCATCTCGCTTGTACTCCTATCAGGCTAAAGAAGATAATTTAAAATCCCCCTGGACTAGACAAGAATCAATGTCATTGGATAGTCAACATTTCAGTCAAACACATAATCATAGATAGAATCTCTCTCAACAATTTTCATTGAAAGAAATTAATACAGCAGCAGCAGCAATAGTTAACAGTTGGAAGCTTTTGATTGGTCCAGCAAAGAAGGTTGGTCCCACAACCTGAATTTCCAAAATCTTACCCTTCTTACTAACCACGGAACATGGTTACTCTCTTTCTCCTTCTTAATTATAATCTTATGCCAAATTATCAAACATAATACAACCTAATTAATAATTAAAAAAGAAAAACACTTCTTAAAATGATATGAACATTGTTGGGTTTGAACCGGCACCGTTTTCGTATTTTCGTAACTCTCCCTGACTCTCTTTAGTATTTCATGTGGAATAGCTTCACAGACTTCAAATCCTCTACGATCTCAGCTATCGACCCAGCCGCGGCGCAGATTGATATAATCAAGCATGCGACGCTCAAGATCTCGAGCGAGACCCACCTCGTGCTCCACTTGGGGATCTTCTTCTGAGAAATGTACATCTCCACTGGGAAGAAAACGGTCAGCGGCCAGAATCCGAACGCTCCCAGGAGTCCGACGATGGAGTTGAAGAAAGGGAGCATCATCGAGATCACGGTGGTGGTGATCACGAAGAGTGTCCTCCAGACCAGCCGGAACAGGTTGAGATTGTAACTTCCGATACGGATTTCCTTGGTGATGAAGGTGCTGTCGGGGAACTTGTTCTTGGCGATCTTCTCGACGAATGCGTAGATGGGCTGGCAGAAGACTTGGTATGCTCCGACGAGGTGGATGACTATGGCGACGTTGGCGATGTCGAGCAGCCAGTACGGGTTGTAGAATCCAAAACCGGTTAGGAGGTTTCCTGGGGATGAGTCGCCGAAGGCTGCGTAGCCGAAGCAGCCGCAGAGCATGTAGAAGAAGGTTGTTACGGAGATGCTGATTAAGGATGCTTTCTTCATCGTCTTTGATTCCGACGGCGGCGATTTGATCGTGTCCTGTGAAAAAACAGAGCATTTAGTTTCAGAAAATGTTGCAATTTGGGAGCTAATGTTTTGAATAATTACATTTTAGTCCCAAAGTGAATCTGTAAAACAGGGTTGTTAAACCGGTCACGGATTGGGTTAGTTGGTTACTAATCATGGGTTATGACGGTTGTAAGATAATTGCATCATATATTGACTGAATTATAACAATTCACTTAGTTTGCGGGTTTTATAAATTTTTTTCGAATAGTTTTTAGTTGATCTAGATTAAGATTGGACAGAGTTGAGTCAATTTTTCTACTCTTTCCGATTATGAAGTTGGAAAATGAGATATAATAGGGGCGAGAGTAGGTCGTGGCAGTTAATAACAAACTATATTTGATCGGCTAATTAGTCTGGTGAAAAAGGGAGTTGGATATGTTAGCCGAATAACTAACCGACTTGGTAATGATTGATTAATTACGATCAGTTTCGATTAAAATATGTATCAACACGAATAAAGTCGGTTAAAATTTTGTTTCTGTTAAAATTATTTCAAATCCTTAACTGATTATCACAACTAAATTGTTTTAGGTTAACCAACCATTAATCATAACCATATGGTCAACCCTAAAACCAAGCCATTTGGTTAGTTAGTTTTAGTGGATAATTACAACTTGGTACCTGAATTTCAATCAAGATGTTGGAGAAGGAGTAAGCAAAGGCGATTCCACCGAGTGCCTGGAAGCTCCTCCACACCTTGTCGGTCGGAGTAACGACGTCGAGCCCAATTCCGGTGAGACTCCCTTTAATTTCCTTGTTCCCGATCACTTTCCCGATTCCGAGTCCCAGTCCGATCGAGGAGTAAGTGAATGACATCACCGCAGCCACGATCGAAAGCCACGACAGCTGATCGAAGTCCGGGATCTGCGACAGAAGTATCTCCGCCACTCCGAACGCCACCATGTACGGATTCGCGTTCATGTGGCACGGATCGGTGCCGTGGCTCCGGTGGAAACAGTTCGACCTCTTCACCGCCCTGAAAAATGATCGGTCACAATTTTAAAAAATCCGAGTAAAGAATCGAACCACTGATTAAACCGTCACCGGTTAAACCGATATTCAACCCGGACTTACATCATACTAATGGAAGAAGCAATTGTGTAGCCGATTGCTACACCGAACAGATTAATGTACTGAACATATCCACAAACCTTCACATAGAAGCCACCTGAGTATAATACAATAACAAACACGTTAGTCGAATTTTTCGACCAAAAAATTCGATGAAATTCAAGATGTAGTGGATGTTTTTTTTTCATACCAAGAGTGGACTGGACTGCGTCCATGTAAGTATAGTTACGCTTGCCGGTGTCCGGATCTCCTGTACGGTAGCACGCAGCCAGCAGAGTCGAGGTGTAGTATGTAACGAACGAGAACAAGAACAGAACGGTCGGACCAGCGATCCAACCGAGCTGAGCAGTCGACCAAGCCAAGGACAGAACACCCGAGCCGATAACGGCCGTTATAACGTGAGCACTCGCCGTCCACAAAGTTCCTGTTTAGTCCCCGAAAAAAACAAAAATTAACAAAACCACCAATTTTCAGAAACAGAGGAGCTTAAGAAACAGAGCAAGCAATGGAATTGTGAAGGGTACCAGTTCGTTTGGGGCGGCCGTCGTCGTCGAAGCACTTTCCAGCCATGTGGGAGGCGGTGTCCATGGAGATGTCGAGGGCGGCGTGTTCGTGGTGGAGGTAAGGGAGTTCGCCGTTGTCAGCCACCATCTTTGTTGGTTTTCCGGCGAGAGAGGAAAAAACAGAGTAAAGGAGAATTAGTGAGAGATGTGAGGAGGAGAGGGATAAGTGAAAGGGAAGTGAAGGGAGAAGAGTTTATATAGAAGAAGAAGAAGAAGTTTGATTAGCTAAGGCACGTGGGAGCTTTATGATGAGGAAAATGAAGGGAAAAAAAATAAATGGACGTTGAAAGTTTTGTCAACGGCGAGCGGCCATTAATATGTTTTTGGCCGGAGGCGGATCCCACCACCGCTCATTATTTCGATTCGACTCTGGTTTTCTTGAGCCGGATCGTATCTCGGTTTGGTTAATTTGGTTAAAATTTAGAATCGAAGTATGGTTCTTGTAAATTTTTTTTAACAAAATGATGTATTTTCATATTTTGATATATTTAAATGCTAAAAATACATATCAACTTGTACATTCATTCTTAAAGAAAACCACAATATAGAATATTTTCCTTCTATAGAAAAAAAACATATTGAAATTAGTGTTTTTTAAGAAAAGGGTTTTTTTTTATATTGAACAACAAAAGTTTAGAGGGCAGGGTGGATTTATAATCGAAATTTCGCAATTAGTGTTTTTTTAAGAAAAATGATCCATATGAAAAAATGTTAACGAAAAAAGTTTAGATGAATAATAAAATGTATGGTCGTCATTTTTATTAAGATAGTAGAAAAGATGTATGAATTTTTTTCTGATATAAAATTTGTAAATTGTTGATTTTATACTCTCCGTTGAGTATAATGTCACACCAAACATATAATTCATTCCTTGTTTTGTTTTAAAAATAGTGTAATTTTCATATATGTACATGAAACTAATCGATATATTAAACGATGAGGCGAACTATTTGAATTGTGATATGGAACAATAATCATGAGGTTTGACAAGTATGCTATTGCCAACTTTTTTTTATTACATTATAATACAAGTAACTTTGAAACTTGTCGAAAAGATCCCATCTTCCACGGCCAACTAATGTTAATCAAAGTCCGTGAATTATGAGATTCCGAGCCTAATTTTGTTGATTAGGTAAAAGTTGGTGTAGATATGATACTTAAATTAAAGTGTAATTAAGCTCCTAAAGAAATGCACTTTTTCTTACCAGAAGATTGTATTAACTTTTTCCCACCTTCATCTTTCAATTAATTCACTTTCTTCTAGATAAACCGACCTTCCCCTTTTAAGGCTTTGGAATGTTAATGAAATCATAATTTGGTCGGTTGTAGCAGTTAAAAGTTAAAACTACCTGAGTTGGTATAAATAGCCTTTTCAAAGTTAGAAGCGAGAAATTTAGGTACAATAGGTAAACAAATGTTATATTTTAATAATTTGAATGGTTGAGATATGATTAATTATGTATTTTATATTATTTTTTTACATGATTCCTAAAATGAAAGTCAATTTATGGGTTTTAAGTTTGCACGTGTCCGTCATACCTTGTACTTCAACCAACTCACGATCTTTTGGTCAACCTAGACTCTGATATTGTGCAAAAAACCGTTACATCCCAATAATTCGAATTGTTGGGAGAGAGTTGATTAATTATGAATCTTCTACCCCCTTCTCTTACGTATGTAATCCATGTGAACTTTATAAGAAATATGTTAAAGTTTGACAACTTCGGAATTAGTTCATTCTCTGAGTAATTTGATATATCGAGTTTTCGGTTAGCAATTACTTGCCAAGAAAAAGAAATTTTAGCGTATAACCCCAATAGAAAAAAGTATGATACAATAGTCCTTTTATTGTCTACGCTAACACTTATCAGATGAGGTAATCTTATTACAATTTTCTTATAATAAAGCTGCCGACTCGCAATTTTGACACGACATATAAAACTAATTGAGGATTGATAAATTATGAAAGCATAAAAAATATACTTATTTTACGGTCTGTACTAATTACTACGTGAAACTTGAACTACCGCCTCATCGGATGAAAAAGGAGAACCAGATAAAGAACATTGTGTGACTATATAACATACAAGACTATGAAAAATCATACCGTTCCTATCTCCCAAAGCTTGAAGTGTATCTTCTTATTCTTCAATGAGCAAATGAGAAGGAATGAGGAATTGAACACACCAAAATGAAATGAGACAAAGAGAATTGATTTGGGTATTAGTCTCCCCAATTTCCTCTCTTTATATAGGCCTTCATTTTATGAATAATAAATAATAAAAAGTATTTAAAAAAAAACCAAAAATTAATTTCATCTTTTAAAAGACTACCTCTACATTCAAAATTGATAATAAATAATCTAAAAAGATTCCCACGTCTGTTCATTCTCCTCCCATCGTTGTTGCAGGAGAATTGGGTTCCCTTCTCTATCTTTCAATTTTATATTTTCGTTGTTATTATTTTATTATAATAATAATGATCATTATTTAACTAATTGATCAAGTGGGTTTTTTATGTGCATATTTTTAACCTGTAAATTTTAGCAAATGATGAAAATGTTGCATTTGGGAATTCAATGGGCTTCAATTTTATCACACCCAGACACTGTGGCCTATCGTCATTGTAAATTTGTAATAACTAAAAACAGTTACTGAAAGACAAATTTGAGAAGCTTCCATGGTGGTGATTTATAGTTAGTGAATTTGAATTCGATTGCATTCTATTTTAACTATATATAAATACAAATATTATATACTTGTTTTTATATTAACATTACGGAGTCCGACTTTTTAAGATTTGAATTAGTTAAATATAAAATTCAAAATAAAATCTTTTAGTTATATGAGATTTTAGCTTTATGCATTGGAGGAATTTTAGTTTTATAATTTAATATTTTAACTATTTGAAATTATACATTGAAAATGGTTTAACGATTATGACATAAAAGAACTCTTCATGTTTGCTGCGATTTCCATGCAAACTCTCAATCCTCTAATATCTGTTTTAATACAATTATAACGTACCACATACTAATTTTTGTAACACAACAATGTACCATATACTCATTTAATTTAGTCATTTTTGTATGTGGTACATTATTTTCCAATACCTAGAGCAGGTAACAATCGTGACACGTGGCGTACCTAGAGGAGCGTAACGTTAACATGAGTCGATAAACAAACCTAATAAATAAACCAAACTAGTGTATTTGGCCCCTCGAAACTTTGAATAATGGCAGGTATTGATAATTTCAAGATTTAATATAGAATATTAAGGGGTTTTATTATTATTATTAAATTATTATAAATTATTTTTCAAAGACAAAAATATTCATCGAGTCTATTGACGATCACCACCTGGTGTCTAAGTCCAACCATTTTGAATTATTTCCTGCAGAAAGAAGACAAATGTTTGTCCAACCGTTTGATGGCAAGCCATAATTTTAATTTTTAATTTATGAATAAGATCTGAGTTTTGATTGAGGAGATTAATTGATGTTGCGTGTTGATGATTAAAAAATATTATATTTAGATATAGTTATATTTAATGGAAAAAATAATCACATTACTCTAACTTTAATTAAATTTTTAATATTCAACTCTTTTATTCAGTTTCGGTTTTGAAAAATGAAAATTTTACTCAAAAACCGACTCGAACATATTTAACTTAGACAAATATAAAATTTATATAGGCACTCGATTAAAAGAACTCATGATGATTCAATCCACCCACACCTTCACCTTACAAAGTTAATTAAACATCTGAAATGCCTGAATTATAGGTAATTTGGTCGACATACATTATTTTAACATATATTTACGATTAAAAAAGTCTTGTGGTAATCATATTAAGGGGTAATTAATTTAAGTCCCTACACGTGGCAAAACAATCAACACCCACGTTGCGCCTTTTGCTCTGTGCACTTAGGATCTTCATCATCATGTAAAACACCAAATTAAGAAAGCACTTAATTGCCTTAGAATCGCATTACCATTTCCATTAACATTCAACTTGCATCAATCTAACTTTAAATAATCTACACTATGGAATTGAAATATATACCCATAACATAACATTACAAAATAGCTCACAACAAATATGAAAAATGGTATGTTGTTTGTATAATCTCTAGTTGTGGTTAATTGGACATTATTTCGTCATTTTGATTTGAGTGGATCAGTAATGTGGGGTTTGGAGATTTAGTTTGAAAATTTGCTCGGTGCACACCCAACTTTGCTTCTGTGGCTTGAGCGGATAAGACTTAAGAGTCGAATGGAACTCGTAGAGAAAAAAGGAATATGGTTAAAGTTGAGTTTGTCAGGATTTAAGCGTACGAAAAAATATATGAAAGATAAAGAAGTATTAGTAGTTTAGGTATTGATGGACCAAGTTAATACTAATTCCGATTACTCGTGATTTCCTTTAATTCTGAAAGAGCACCTTATCATTTTGTAGAACTTATCGGTGTTCATTACCGGTTAGCCTAGTTGAGGTTATTCCAACCTTGATTGGGAAACTAGTAGTGGTAATCCACGTGCATGATTGTGTCGTGGATTCATACGAGTGATTAGAGGAATCATATTATTTAATCCAAGTCCAACGTTTGTTCGATCCGACTGCTATTAGGAAGTTGAGCTTGATGAATCATCTCATCCAAGAGCTTGTTTTCTCCCATTGATCAACTTTAATTGTCTGTTTTAATTAAATTAATAGGATCGTTACAAACCCTTTCCAATTTGTTTTATCTAGACCGTGTTGACCAGTTTGAGTAGAAATATAATGGGAGGAATCCTTGAACACATACGACACTTGTGTTGTCCAGATAACTTCACAGTTATTTTGACGATCAGAAATCAATTATTTACGGGAAAAAATTAGGGTTTTGATTGATTGGGAAATGAGGAATCGCAAATGAGTTGGAAGCCTAGCTAGGGTATCTATCTATTTATATAATGTGTGTACGTAGATGGAGAGGAACAGTATTCTTTATGCACTCATTATTGTTTTTATAAGCATCTCCTAATCTCATGAGATTCCCATTCACAATTTGCTTCAATTATTAATCGTAGTCCATACAGCTATTGATGATCACGAGCCGAGTCGACTATTTTACTCTAACAGTTTTAGACAAAATATATTTTAATTTCATTTGATTATTATTTTGAAGGGTTAATATGATAAAATTTGAATATTTAGTCATTTTTAATTTGTATATTAAATATTAGTTAATTTGAAAATTGTCAATTTCCGTGTATTTTAACTCGCGGAAATTGAAAATTTTAACATGAAACGGCTAATATTTGACCTATATGTTATAAATGACTAAAAAATTAAGTTTCACTACGGTACCCCTGTAATGGTCAAATGAAGTTAAAAAAATCATTTTTTGTGTTGTGTTAGTGTTGAAAATTTTCAAATTGGCTTACTTATGCATGTATGTGGTGACGACTTACTTAACTCGTAACCCGACAACTCGATTAACTCGTGATCCGATTAACCCAATTAAATGGGTTCAAACTAAAAATATATAAATTATTTATTAAAGAGGGTTTTTCTCTTTCTAATTGAACCTTGGACTCACTTAGTTGTATCTTAAGGCGTGGCAACAGTCGGATTCAGATAATTAATATCGGTTCCCCACCTGTTGTAGTTTCGGGTTCAGGTAATACCCACCCTATATAAAATTTCGGGTAGCAAATGTCATACCGTACCCATACCCTTTGGTTCTCAAGCGGGATTCAGTTATAACCGTAAACGAAAAAACTTTAAAAATTAAAGCGAAAAATCAAGAAACTATATAGTTTTTCAAACACTTAAACTATATAAATCACTAATAGATCAAGATTAAATTATGTAACTCAAACATTTTGATTATTTTACACACAATAGTCATATATATTCTTCGTATCGATTGAATCGAAAAGAGCGAAATTCTTCCAACATCGGTTTGATGGGCATCCCTACTTGAACCCACCCATCAATGGAACTTATAAAAGAGGCCATAGGCTGAGGACACAAGTACAATCAACATATCTACGGTTAACAAAGCTAAGTCAAAAAGGTTATGATATCTATGTGTTAGGTCACTGCAGTTTTCTTTGACGATTCTACCAATTTTTTTTATTCTCTACTTGGAAGGTTTTAGTCTTGCAAGATATTTACATATTATTCCCCCATAAAGTGCCTATGTGTTGAAATTTATCACCATTTAATTATAATGTGGATTGATTTTGGGTCCAAAAATTATCATATGAACGGATATTTTTGAATCGAAAGCTATACTACAATCTAGTATTATATCGAATATTTATTGACATATAGACAACATTTTATCAAAGTTGCTACAAAAATTACTGTGCTAACCGAAATGATACGAGGTAAGTGTTTCGATCATGGTGTACGTCCCATTCTCTCCAACTAAGATAACAAATATTATAACCAAAACCAATCAATCCCCAGCCCTAGAAAACCCTAGTCAGGGAAACACCAAAACAGAGCAGACATTAAAAAGATGGGTTAAGGGGTTTCGTCCGATTTTAGTGGTAAGGATTATTCGTTTTAATTCGGACAATCGGAAAAAATTAATAATATTAAATTTATTTAAGTCTGACGTGGCAGTGCTTCGGTGGAAAATTTGTGAAAATTCTCGTTGTTGAGCCACATCGTTATAAAAAAAACAGCAGGATTGATCTGCATCTCTTAATAATTACAAAATTGAAATGTAACATGCACAAACTTACGCGATGATTTGAGTATTTAACATGATATTATTATGGACTAATTTTTCTATGGTTCCACTTATAAAAAAAACTCTTTCTATGGTTTCTAACCGATCAGAAAGGCAACAAAATTGAAAAGAGAAAATTATGTATTATTTGGGTCCCTAAGTGACATAAGTGAGAAGAAATATCTCACATGTACATTGGAACTAGTTACACACACAAAAATCTTCGACATCTCTCGAAATCTCGTAAAATTATATTTTAATATGATGTCTTAATCTCCAACTTGAAACTTTATGATAAAATTCTAAATAAATTAATCTAAGTATGCAGCTAATCGGAGAGCCTAATCGTCGCATGCATGATGTAACAAATTGAAAAAAAAAGGACAACAACCTCGGTTGGTAGGTGGCCTCACTGAATTCTGATTCCATCTTTTGGAGCATGTTATTGTTAATTTTGTTTAAGTGAAATTGTTATAAATTTTAATGATAAATGGTCAGGCTGTCACATTTTTCTGCTTGTCTCCATTTGCCATCGAGGCGAAAGTTGTGTTGGTCGCAGTGGAGCTGGCCTCCTCTTCGAGCTCCACGGTCACTATCTACTCGGATTGCCTGATCCTCGTTAGGTACCTGAATGAAGACTCATCCTTCTCTCAGTGGGATGGTGCGGCTAATGTACGCTTTGACCTTTCGAATGCTACTGACTAACTACCCTTTGTATTTCAGCCAGGTATATCTCGTGGAAACTGAACCACCGTGCCGATCGGGCAGCCTGTAATGCCTCCATGGGCTCTCTTCCTCGCGAGTGGTTAACATTATTACCATATGTTGTGACGAGATGATTGTCTCCTTCCCTCGTTCCCGTAAAAACTCGAGAAATATGAACGACTAATGTGACTTTGATGGATGAACCAAGACCTGATAATCCAAATTATTAACTTAAACATCAAATTATTGCACCCATCAATGGATGTGCTATAGTTGCTAAGCTTCCATGCTCGAGTTAAAGCATATCCACAATGTACAACACAAAGATCTTTGTCTTTAGAAATCCCGTTGATTTTCCTTGGCAGCTTTACCCCATTAATTCTGTGATGATCATCATCTTGTTAAATATATCTTTGTCTTACTAATTTTAATATTCAAACCCTAGAATTCTGCATACATTGTACCAATAGGATAGAATTATATTCTTATTTATCTTCAATACACCAATCCCATCTCCCCACTAATTTCCTTTTCAGTCGATTTCATGTGCCAACTTGCTTTGAGACAATCATATTTTCCCCAATTTTTTATGTTATGTTATATGGTTATTTTCAGTGGAATTTCTTTTCAAATTTAAGCATGTTTTTCTTTTACCCCTCTTTCAAATTGGAGGATCCAATCAATGTTTTTTTAAATGACTATTTTATGAACAAGAATAGTTGATATTGTTGGGAAAGGACCAACTGGTAGAAAAATCGGGAGCCAAAATACAAATAAGTCAAGATGGTTCAACGTATAAACCATAACGTCAGATTATAAAAAAATTAAAATATATTGACCCGTAATTAAAAATATACGAATCCACCAATAAATATAATTTTTTTTACATAATATTCAAGTTTTAGGTTATAAAAGTTAGATTTGGTTGTGGTTCGAGGGAGGCTCCTTTGTATCCAATACTGACTGTAATTTCCCAAGCTTTTTTACACACTTTTTTCTCCCGTGAACATGCAATGCCCACCAAAAGCTTGCTAAAGTCTAAAATCATCTAGTTGAGCTTGTACAATTATTCACTAATAAAGTAACGATATTTAGAGATTTTATATTCGAATGTTAGTTTCTCTATGCGGTTGAGTTTAATCTCGAACATCATAAATATATTGTGGTTGATAAACTTGTCAATTGGTGGATCAAGGATGACGAAAAGATAATGCAACACCCTTATTTAGGTGAGAATGGAATAAAAGCTTCGACCAATTACAAAGGTAATCAACAAACACTAAAACAAGACACAAATTTACTGCTCAATTAATAATTAATTGCAAAGGTTATTGTCACACATAATTCTCTGTTTTAACTTATACAAGTTAAACAAATATTTATGACCCGAAAATCCGCATCAAAATTTGACAAAATTGCTCATCTGGGGGACGTAAGAACAAGGGCCAGACTATGACTTCACCAGCAGAGAGATGTGAAAAACCGACACCTTTTTGCAAATAATTAAAGCCAGTACAAATATTTTCTTTGATTTCAGTCAAATTAATTTACTATAAGTTTATTTCTGTGTCTTTTTTTGTCGCATTATATAATAATTGCATTGATTATCCCAGTTGTTATGGTCAAAGACAATTAACTCAACGTACGTATACGTCGAACACCTAATGTTTGGCTTAATAACCATTGTGGTCACAAACTTATAAAAAGTAACATTCTTACTACTTCACTTATTTTTGTCATAAACCTTGATCATTTAGTCAACTTTCTGTCCAAAATTCCATTGGCCGGTTGACAAGTTATCATAACACAACTCATCATTTTCTTCCACAACATTGTTCATTTATGGAGTCTGATGAACTAAACGCTGAATTATTATACTGATAGGTAACAGCATCCAATCGAGTCTTTTTTTTGTGTTGACTGATTTGGCCAATAGGTCTAGCTTTGTTTGTAGAGGATTAGAGTTGATCTAGTATCTTGATTTCTGACTGGTTCGCTCATTGTAATTTTCATCATCACAACATATATAGTAGTTGATATTCTTGATCTAGCAGCTCTACCTTTCATACTCTTCTTGCGAAATTGGGTTAACAAATCTATATGTTCATATTTCCATCTAAGATTGTGTGTTATTCTCCACAATTGCCATGTTATATATATCTCACACATTCCATGCTAGACTAGTAATAATCATAAAAATATGTGTATATCTAATATCTTGGTTCACTTAAATATGAGGTATATTTAGGTTGAGTTGAGTTAGTCGGTTGAGTTTAATTTATATATGATGGATAATACATAAAAATTAACACGATAGAAGTGATATAGACATAAATAACGAATTGGCATGATGATGTGTCAACTTAATGAAGTTTTTATATAAAAGGTTGACTAAATGACGAAGAGGTTCGTGATAAAATGTTACTTTTCATATGTTAATGATTACAATGATTATGAACGCAATAGATTGATGACTACAAGGGATATTAAGCCTCTAAAGTTTGTTTTGCTTGCCAAGGTTTTCATTCAATGAAAAGAATCATTGGAGTCGCCACATAAAAGAACAAATTGAAAATTACATGTCGAATATAATTAAGGACCATATCAATTCAAAGTTTTCCTTTAGAATAATTTGATGTTTCTTTATTCGATTCCTCTCTTTTTTTATTTTGTAGCATGCATGTCTTTTTAGTTTGAGTATATCATGTGTTGTTTGGTATTGATGTGTTTGTCGTCGAAATGATAATGGACGAATACGATTGGTGAGACTTGATCAGGTTTCAGAACGAGTCTGTAAATACAGGGCAATATTTAAAGATATATTTAAGGGTAAAAATTGTGTTTCATAGTTTTGACGGGCGATGATACATTCAAATTCTCTAACTATTCCAATTCATTAAATATTTAAATTCCCCTCCTACAAATTCACACGCACAAATGACTCGATAACGAGATTTTCTAAGTGTCGTATTCAACGTCAAATTTTAGGCTAAAAATATTTTGTTTTGGAAAACTTTGCAAGGAATACATATATATTTAATATTCCCAAATATATGGGCAAATGGGTTAATTAATTGGTCCACGTAGTAGTAATTAACGGTCAACAAAGCAATCATAGGACATGTACAAGTCAAAGGAAGTTGTCGTTTACTTTGTAACCAAACCCAAATAGTGATCAGGTGGTTAAAGAGGGACAGTCAATCCCAACAGTCTACAAAAACCAAAGTCTTCATTAACAGCTCGTGTTGTTGACCTTTCCTCACTTAAATCTCTTGCTTTTCATTCCTCCTTTCCTTATCCAATTGAGTTCTAACCTGTACGAGTAATGGGTATCCGTTGTTCCGATTGAAGTATTGAATATTTACAATTTATAACGAGTCAAATTGTGTATATTTATGTGGATGTTACGTACGTTGAATATTTACAATTTACCATAGTTCGGTTTGTGAGATGAAATTTAGTTAAATACTACATATTATTCCCACTAATTACAAATATAAAGTTAAGTTACATATTATAGTCACGGTAATAGTGAAAAAAACCCAAATGTGATAAAAGTCGAATAAAAGAGGAATAAGAAGAGAATAAAGAAGGAATAAAAGTAGAATAACATGGACGATTAATATGATTTCCGACCTTGAGGTCGACTAGTTCACGAATGCAACGAAGAATATTATTAAAAGCTTTTGTAAGAATGAAGGTTTAATTATAGAAAAGCAGAGTAACGCTTCCTTGTATACATAAAAGTTTCGGTTAATCCATAACTATAACGGGGCTAACCCGATATACATTAACATGAGATGTTTTTATATACGGTTTAGGATTTATTAATGCGAAGCACGAAGCATTATTAATGAAGCACTCAAAGTCTTTTAACACCTATAATTAAGCTAATCCTCAATCAGTACAAAAGAACAATTGTTAACAGTGGATGGACAATTATAAGCATCGTTAATCAGTGAAAATACGATTGCGTGCCTTAAGCTACAACATCTCATGGGGTACGTGCTAATCAATATTATTATAATTGAACACCGAACCATATACATACTTAATTACGTCACTTATTCATTGCTATTTTATATTAACTTATTTTTTATTATTTGCTCCACTGTTAGCTTTCATTTAATTTGTTATATATTTTGGTTTTTCTCGTACGTTAATAGCGAAATCAAGGTGTAACGAGATTTTGAATGAAAAGATTGTACGATATAAAGAATGATTCTTTAAAGTCTAACATATGCAATGGGTTTGGTTTGGCTTTGCATGATGATTCCGACTCTGGTTGCTGTCGAAAACCAAGGAGTGTGCGAGACGTTATTAGCTAATTGGTCGTTGATGTTGGGTTACACACCGGTGATGATGAATAATGAATTGGTCAAAGCGGTTGAACCTGATTATGGTTACCCAACCAGAACTTATGGCGGCAGTTGAGTCTACGAATCAACCATCTGTTATCAGAGTCAAACACAAGACCGAAAAGTCTTAATCCAGTTGATGAACACAAAATTAGAACTGATCCTAAAAGATGACTGAGTTACGTACGTGTGGTCCATATAGTCCACGATATCCATAGTCCATAGGCAGTTGGTTCATCACTGATCAGACCATATACTTCAAAGAGTGCATGTGATTAGACTATATAGTTGACCGATTATGTCATGGAACTGTGTGTTAAATCCGTGTGACTATCAACTTGGAGGGGACATGCTACGTATATTTGTCACATGTTATACAAAATTTATATAAGAGGGTGAATGAATGTGTTGGTCCATCATAATTGAGCCTCATCGGACGGCCAAGAAATTAGTCAACTTTTTGGGTCAAACTCAGTGGTGGCATTCTGGGTCCCTCCCTGTTTTGTTTGCATGCAATATGCATGGATAGTAATAAATAAAATAAAATATTATTTGTCCGTAATATTTCAACGCGAGATGGTGATACGCCGGTCAACTATGGCAGTCAAGCTGGCTGATGATCATTGAGTGTGAATCTCTCTAGTACAAAGTATAAACATTTCATTATTAATTCTTATGGTTTGTATATAATTTAAGTGATGTAATTTGTTTCAAAAGTAGAGATTAACTTAAGGCTTTCTTTGGTGTATCCGGTGCATAGATGCATTTTTAACGTAGTATTTATGTGGCGTAATGAGTAGGTTGTCAATATAAATTTTAAAGCAATTTATATCAATTGTTATTATATACCAATTTTAGATTTTTAATTTATAAATTTTATTATAACCGCTCCAACGTGGATTTTAAGATAATTTATATCAATTACTCCTCAAATTTGGTTACATACCAATTTTAAACATTCACCTTATAAATTTTATCCTAATCGCTCACTAAGTTAAATTCAATATGAATTGATTCCTCAAATCCAACAAACCCATAATCAATATAACAAATCCAATATTAAAATTAAAATTATATGAAAATCCTGGTAAATTGTCTAAACCGTTTTGCCAAACTATTTTCTACACAGGTTTCAAAACCGTACACGATCATCAAACTAGTGAATTATCCAATTCGTTGAACCGTGATTAATTGATAATTATGTGAAGAATACATCAGATTCTTTTTTATGAGTGGTTAAATAGACGGTCATAACGTTCATACAATCCCCACCAATTGCGTACATATGCTTTTCTACTACCATACGTTATCTAATACAAAAATATGTGAAATAAGAATGATGGGTTGTAGTGGCATTGTCGCCATGCTATGGCAATGAGCTCAACGACAGTGACTGTTGTAACCAAGCTTTGCAACTTGCCTTGTCGATTGATTGTGGAGGGGGGCTTGATCTTGACCTTCTATTTTGTCCTTTTGAATTCAAATCTATAAACTATTGTACTGCATATATAATTGATAATCAGCCACCAATTTTGAATTTTTCTGTAATCTACAAACCACAGGGGGATTCAATAATTACATGGCTCTGTTTTTCCATCCAGCCAGCCACTCGTAAACTGCCACAGTTAAACCTCACATTTCATTCATTGTTTTATATTCTATGCAGGAGTAAGGAGGTTTGTTTCGATATAACGAATTAACGATATTTTCCATTTTATTTATTGTTTTCGTTTAGATATGTGATTGATGACCCGCGTAGAGTTAAGGGTTGTGGTAACAATTTTTAGGGTATAACTTGGAGATAAAAGGGTGTTAGTTGAATTGAAAGTACATACACACAACTGTATTCATGTTGTGTGTGGGCATAGACGACTTGTTTTGAGATGACGAGGTATATATGCTGCCCGCCTGTAGGTACGTATGTGATCGATAAGTGATAATTCGGGTAGAGATTAGGGTTGAGATAGCAAGTCGTAATTGGTGTAGCGCGAGGAGAAAGGATGTTAGCTGAGAGCACGTAAGCAACTTGATTCTTGTTGTGTAATCAGTTACTTAACTTGCTTATGATACATAGGGAGGTCGGTCTACTGACGTTCTGCTTTAATGGTGCAGTTTTAGGATTTGATGAAGAGAGTGTCTTTCATCATTTTTATCTTCAAACGACATACAATTATTCACTATTTAGTTAGAATTGGATACGAGATAACATTTTATATAAAATAATTTTTTTTAAACTATATTATCCATCCATTATTTTTGAATTTAGAACTATGATATTATATGTAATTTAAAATGGAAGTGACGGTATCTTTATAGAGTTGTATAATCAAACGTTGACATCCCAACCAACTTACGGTAGACAGTACAGTATTTACTCCAGTCGACGTTATCTCTGACATATCTTCTTCTCCCAGTTTCAACTTGTGTTTTTGTTTCTGTCTTCAGAGTTTGTAACATTAACTGTGACTGTTAACATTGTCGGCTTAATAAATTCCATTGAAATGGTCTTCATTCCCATGTCAGCAGCTGACAAATTATATACCCACCAACAAAATCAGTACCGTGTATCGGTCTGACCGATCTGAACATAAATCACCAGCAAAATGGTGAAATTCCACTCGACTCGATTGCCGTCACATTAGTTCCCCCGAATACCCCCGGGGTCTACTCTACAGATGCCATGCAAACGCTAAATTTTTTATAGTAAAAAACACATACATCCCCACTAACAACAACAATCAAAATCCTAAAAAAATATTTTTATTTTCATTTGGCTATTATTTGCAGGGATTAACATGGTCAAACCTAAATTTTTAGTCATTCCCAACATCAATCACTAAAAATAGCCTGAAGTCCGAGATAATATTTTACGAAAACCAAATCCAATGCTCTTAAAAATGGATTAAAACCAAATCACTTTTATTAATGGCTAGTTGAATCTGTGGAGGTGACATCAATTTGAAATATCCTATGTACTTCGAAATTTTAGTTCATGCGTGCCTAATATGTATCAACATCAGTACATAAACCAACCCACTCTTACCCACCATCCCCTACCCACACAAAAAAAAAATCCTAGTTGGTTGAAATTAGGGTTATCATTCACTATAGTAATCAAAGATATCATTCACTATAATCCTCTGATCCTAAGAAAACAATATGGCTAGTCACTAGCTACCGATACCAAAATGTTATGAGATCAGCGGCGGAACCAGGATCATACCGGTACCAAAAAGTTACTATAAAAACTTCGATTTCAACTTTTCGAATAGAGTTTTGTTGCTCTAAGACCAGGGCACCACCTCCTAGGCGTCCGTATGGGGTTAGTCCATCCGAGTTCTATCATTGTATACAATGGCAAAAGAAATTGGTGTCACTATAGCTGTACAATCACTAAGCTAGACCCTTTCGTGGTCGATCTCCTTCGTTAGATGCATGGTTTTCAGAATCATATATCGAGAGGTTGAGCTGGTTAGTATAGCATTATATGGTTCAACCGCTTAAAACATTATAGGTTGTAATTAAACCGTGATTGAACCATCATAATATCATACATTTTGATAGATGATGGTTTAAGGTCCAACTAGTTGAACCACGATACGATATTGAAATACTAGTTTGATGGATCTCTTGTTGTGCAAAGTTGGCGAAAAGTGGATACAAAATCCTGTGAGGATCGGATCCTAAGCTACTGATCTTCGTATATCTTCGTATATCTTCCATACACAATCATGGGCCATTTGAACGTAATACGTAGAGATTAATTAGTTTAAGATATCTACTTTGAGTTTCAATGGAGCCATGATGAGAAAACCAAACGAATCATGTTGGATTTTGGTGGGATTTCTACTTGGAGATCTAATTAACTTCTGTTCTTCGCTTTTAGTTGTCTGATGTTTCTGAAACATAAGCTGGGCTTGCCTCTTCACAGCTTCTTCTTACTGGCTGCTAGCTGGTACAAAAAGTTATAAAGTGGATATGTTTGATATTTTCACATCCAATTAGGAATAAATTAAACCATGTATCGAGTATTATTAATATCCTGGCATATCCATTTGACGTCAAAGTGGATCATCGTGTGTGCTGATTGCACCAATAGCGAAACGAGAATGGTTGGAGATCATGTATGGAAGTTTCAGGCGAGTTTGAATATATTGTCTCTGTGAAGTAGTGCAGTTGGTTGTGTTATATAGTTGGAGATTTGGAGGACACCTATACTATTTTTACTTATTTTTTCTCTTATGATGACAATGTTTGTCCTGTCTATCTCCGATTAAAAAAAGGCGAGATTCAAAAATACATTGGATTTCAATTTTGAAAATTCTACATAGTAACCATCATGAATGTGCTACTCTAATAGATTACATGGTTTGTTAACTTTTTTTCGAAAATAGACAAGATAAAAATGCTATTATAATAAATAGGTAAAGACAAAACTCGATACCTCTAATTTACAAGCATGCCATAAATCAATTTATGGTAACAAACAGAGTTGATTTTGTAACATTCCTTAATCATACAACTTCTTTCAAGTATGTGCTGCTCTACTAGATTTTATGGTTTGTTAATATTAAGAGCATAAATCTTTTCCAAGATACACAACTCAAAGATGTTATTACAACAAACAGGAAAAAAATAAACAAAATCGATACCATTTATGTGATATACTGAATTCAAACTCGATACCACCGTTATGTCAAGTCACAATGCAACAACTCGAATTATAAGCCAGGTTGATTTTGTAACATTCCTTAACCATACAACTTCTTCAATGTATAGCCCTTGATATGGGAATTACAGAGATTCAACTTCTGGGCCCGTATCAGCAAAACTTGTAGTAGTTGGATCGAGCTATTGGGCCATGTTAATGTGCCTTGGTAAGCCCATACAAGAGTTGTGAGATAGGATTCTTGTTAAGCCCATAAAATTTATAGAAGAGAAAGATATTTCCAAGAAATGCCTGCCACGTGTACGGACAAAATAGAATACTTTAGACAAAACATTATCTCAAACAATCGGAAAAAATAGAATAAAGATAATTAAATACCTCATCTTCTTTTCCACTAGCTCAGTAGCTATCGCCGGGAGTTCCAACAGTCAACTGATTCCAGCCTCCGGCCATGGAGATCAATCTCCAAATCCTCTGTTACTTCCTCTTCAATCTCTTCCTCAAAATTCAATCTTCACCCACAAGCATCATCGTCACCACCCTCGGAAGATCCAGCTACGCCTTCGACCTCTTCACTCTCCCCACGAGCCACCGCAGCCACCCGCCTTCCCCGTCCTCCGAGCTCCGCCTCACCGACGGCACATCTGTCAACTTCAACGGCCACTTCGCCGCCGCTTCCCCCACCTCATCTATCATCCAACAACAACTACCGTATCTCCATCTCGTCTACGTCACGGAGAGGAACGGCACTCACAGCATCTTCTACGACGCCATTCCTCCGCCGCACAGCGGCAGATCAAGGTCGGCTCTTGAGATCGCGCCACGTGTCTCCGTTCCGCTGTTGAGCGGTCAGGATGCCGCTTCCGTTTCTATGAAGGATAAGCCTACGGTTGTCGGAGATAAGTTGATCTACGTGTCAACTCACGAGAAAGCTGATGATCCTAGAGCGAGTTGGACAGCTGTCTACTCAACCGAGTTGATCACCGGGTCTACTCGGAGACTCACTCCTTATGGAATCGCCGATTTTAGCCCCGCGGTGTCTCCGTCGGGGGTTTACACGGCGGTGGCTTCTTACGGCGGCGGCGGATGGGAAGGGGAAGTGGAGGAGCTGACTACAGATATCTACGTGTTCTTGACTCGCGACGGATCTGAACGAGTCAAGATCGTCGAACACGGTGGGTGGCCGAGTTGGGTCGACGATTCAACTCTGTTCTTCCACAGGAAGAACCAATTCGATGATTGGATCAGCGTTTACAAGGCAAGTTTGCCTAGCAGTGGTCCGATCTCGACCGATTCGGTCGTAATTGAGCGAGTCACTCCTCCAGGGATCCACGCCTTCACTCCGGCGGCTGCTCCGGGAAACTACGATTTCATCGCCGTCGCTACCAGACGGCCGACCTCGAGCTTTCGGCATATAGAGCTCTTCGATTTGAAAAGAAACGAATTCATCGAGCTAACTCGGTTCGTTTCACCGACCAGTCACCACCTTAACCCGTTTATTTCACCCGATTCAGAACGAGTCGGATACCACCGATGTAGGAAAGGAGCTAACGGAAGTCCTCATTTGCATCTGGAGAGTCTCCGGAGCTCGAAATCCGACGTTTCTCTGTTCAGATTCGACGGTTCGTATCCGGTCTTCTCGCCGGCTGGTGACCGGATTGCTTACGTGGACATGCCAGGGATGTACGTGGTGAACTTGGACGGTTCGAACCGGCGTAAGGTTTTTCCGGGTATGGCTTTCACAACCGAGTGGGATCCAGTTCGACCGGGGATAGTGTACACTGCGGTGGGACCTACTTTCGCACCGATTAGCTCGGAAGTGGATATAATCTCGATCAATGTCAATTTGGTTGACTCGGAGAACAGTGTTAGAAAGCTGACCACCAACGGGATCAACAATGCATTTCCGTCGGTCTCACCCGACGGGAAATGGGTCGTGTTCCGGTCGGGTCAATCGGGTTACAAGAACCTATACATAATGGATGCCGAAAAGGGCGAGTCCAACGGACTCTACCAGTTAACCGATGGTCCATGGACCGACACAATGTGCAAATGGTCACCCGACGGCGACCTCATTGCCTTCTCATCAGACCGACACGACCCAGGAAGTGGGAGCTTCGCGATTTACCTGATCCACCCGAACGGAACCGGTTTGAGAAAACTCGTCCAGAGCGGGCCGGGCGGGCGGTGCAACCACCCGTATTTCAGCCCGGATGGGAAAGCTATAGTCTTTACAACGGACTACGCAGGAATATCAGCCGAGCCAATCTCAAACCCACATCACTATCAGCCATATGGAGATATCTTCACAATCAACTTGGACGGCTCGGATTTAACAAGATTAACACACAACTCGTACGAAGACGGCACGCCTGCGTGGGGACCCGTGTATATCGAGCCGAAAGACGTGACGTGGCCGAATTATGGATCAGCTTGTTCGTTTGAAGATTGCTACTTTCTGGATGAAATCCCAAGTTCTGGTGGATTCATAAATACTACATTATCTGGAAGGCCTCAGTGCTGATAAGGTTTAGAAGATAATAAGATAGTGATGTGTGTAATGAGGGTTTTCGGCAGACCCAATCGAGGTTTTACGGATCGGTAAATAGTAAATATGCATAAAACCAATCTACTGTACGATATTGGCGCTCATATTACGTAAGGTACTAAGTTGGATTGTATAACATTCTACTAAGCGGTAACTAGTAAATAAGCGTAAGGCCATCCGTTGTATGATATTAAGTTGGATTGTATAAAATTCGATATTCTATAGACCAAATTTCCATTACAAAACTTGTTATTTCTCCTAAAGGGTAAAACTCTTATCTACAAAATCATGGGTGAGATTGTCATTACAAGAGCTACTAGCTGCTACTATCAAATTGTTGCTTCTAAGAACTAACTTGTTACAATTTCCTGAGAGAGGAATGAACTGACGGGAACATGAAAGAATACTTCAATCTGTAGAGACTGGATGAACATTTGCCCGAGTCGGTACGAGAGTTATAGAGATCCTCTGCTTTGCCTGCTAGCTTAGTTTGTGGAAGTACTGCTCAGGTATATGAGGAGGGCAGAACTTCTTGGCTACAAATTTGTACTGGAAGAAGGCAAAAGATCCTAAGTTTGGTAATAATAATAGAAGGGAGCACCAGTTTGTACAGCAAGAAGAGCAATATATTCACCTTATGAGTGCTGTACTTTTCACTGATTGCTGGTAAGGTAGGGTTATTATTGTTGCAACAAAGGCGGTGGAGATCTTTTATACAGTTGAGAAGATCACTAGGCTGGTAAAGTGTGTAATGTTGCAAGGTCGAGTTCTGTAACAAGAGAAAGGATCAATCGAACCACTCGAATTTCGAATTTTGGGTCAATGGAAGTTTCTTAGGAGGATCATACTTACCCATGGTCTCTTGGATGGGAAGAGGATGAACTTGGCTAAGAAGATGGACGAGGCTGCGACTATCGATGGAGCGTATCGAACCATGTCGTACTCCAGTAGAGAGAGCTCGGATATGTAGTTGGTTAAGCATTCCAGCTGCATAGATGGAACCTCGTCGAGTCCTTGAGCAGCTCTTATGAATCGCCTACATATTGACGAGAAACTCAATCAACTGAAGCAAAAGGCAGTAAGATTGAATATAGAAGGAAACAGTCAAGTAATCACCTTAGGAAGCATTTGGCTGTTGGTGCTGTCATTTCGAATTTTAAGTAACTCAAAACAGCTGATTCCATTTCCAAAAGCTGGACGATGACCGGATTTTTCAGAACTCGGGCTATTCAGTAGTACTTAGCATAAGAGAGTCTCGAAAATTCGTTACCTCATCCTTGAAATATGTGTTATCAGTGATGTAACAGAACTCCTCGACCTGTGGTGCACATATTTCCTCATATTTTCTGCCAATGCCACGAATGTTGTATCAGTATACTAATACCAGAAGCTTGAAAGAACGAAACATCACTCAACTGGAAGCATTTTCTTACGAAGCAATCATCATGCAGGCAACACCAAGCAGCTGCAATCTCTGCCTGTTAATCACATTCCCCGAAAGATACCGATCGATATAGTTAACCGTCAGATACAATGTGTCAGGAACAAGTTTATACTCTTCAGCAACCTCGACAAGCCAATCAATGAGAATTGCTCGCATACTGGCGTTTATGTCCTTCTGAGTTCTCTCCATGAAATTTGCTGCTGGTCTTTTCTTATTCTGCAGCCACAATTAGGAACCGTTAACAAAAGACTAGTGACCTCCAGCATTTTGCTTTCAATATCGTTACAAGAACAAACCTCAGAAGCTCTCAAATGCTTGTAGATATCACAAGCATTGGTCACACAAAGCTGAGGGTCCTCAACATCTGTATCGATGTTCACGATCTTGTCATTGGCACCCTTGTAGGAATCACAAGTCGACATGGTTTCGTCCATGGAGATCGAGACTCCATCCGATTTGCTCGAAACAACTGCATCGTCCTTGTTGTTTGTTGCTGGTGCGACTTTACAAGCAGTTTTGGTCGAGTTCTGATCCTGTGAATTCAACTTTCCATTAGAGAAAACCATTAATCCAAAACTTCCAACAATGATAAATATAGCAAAATCCCTTGAACGCCTAATCTCCCCTTTCAATCGAAACCCTAACTAAGAACATTTCTTTCCCTCCAAGGAACAGAATCGTAGGAAACTTGAAAAACCCAATTGAAAAATCACCACAAATGAACTCTCTTTTTTTCCTAGGTAAAGGGTACAAGAAATCTACCGGGGGCGGGGGGTGGAATTGAAGAACAAAGAGAAAGAAGAGAATTGAAGGGGGAAAACCTCACCAGGTTGGAAGAAGGGAAAGCGGGTTTGGACCCATTCTTAGAAGCGTTAATCCTACTACGGTTGTTGGTGATGTCACCAAGAGGAGCCCGCTTCCTTCCCAAATTAGTTGTAGTCGTCGCCGTCATCTTCGTCAGAGGAGCATCACTGACAGAAACTGCCGCCGTATTCTTCCCGGTATTGGCGAGAGACGACGTCGTTGAGGAAGAAAACGACGGACGACGAGTCTGCATCGAAAAAAGTACTCTTTCCACTCAATTTCTTCGTTGGTGCAATTCTGAAGAAGAAACAAATGGGGAATTGAGGTTTGGATTTGCTGTTACAGTCCTTCTGAGCGGGAGAACGAAAGAAAGAACAGAGAGGTGGAAGAAGAAAAGGGAATGTGGTTTTTTCGGTATTTATGATTCTTCTTATTCAGCGAAATTAATTGATTATTATTAATTTATAATTGTTTATTTAGGGGAATCCGGGTCGATATTTGAATTGGAGCGTCCGACGAGGGAAACCGGTGGGCCCCGGTAAAATACCGTCATTTTGCCCGCGGATTTTTGTTGTTTCTTTTGCTTACTGTGCGTGCATCACGGACAAATAAAGCCCTGCCACGTGGTACTGGGTTGGTGGCCTACTGCTCGAATTGATTGAAGGGTTTGGTTGTGTAGTGTTAATCAGATTTTAGTTGATCGGATAGTGAGCTGTGGGTGGATTAGTTGCTAGGTTGTCAGTGGGTAGTTCTTGTTATATTTAGTTGGGCAAATTGATTCGGGTTTAAAAAATTTGAGTTAATATGAGTAAAATCGAACAGGTGACGAGTATCAAAATTATACGAACGGGAATTTGACATACTCATACGATATGTTTTACATGTTACAAGGTGCCAACTTTTTCAGTAATTGGAAATCAAGAGTACACACTTTATTGTACCAATGCATATGTTTATGAGTCATTCATCTCATCGAGCCATTGGTTGCTTGACTATGGGTCATCAACGAGTTGTGGCAGGCCCAAATAAGTTTCAGTTCATTGACACATCATACTTACAATTTCAAATAAGGTCGATTCGGTTTTGCCAACTTACAAAATTGGCAAGTTAGGCATTTATTAGGTGGTCGATGCAGCCGCCAGCGGAGAGGGTGTTCAAGTATCCTCATTTGAACATGGGCAACTATCGATTATGGATCTGACCGTGACTCGAGTACCGGACATGACTGTGACTGTGAGGTTAGCTAGCGGGGAGGTAGGGTGGTTTGAATTTGAATTTAAACGGTCACTGACACTTTCCTTTAGTGTTCCCTGCCGGTAACTAAGCAAAAGGCCAGAGAGGGGAGAGTGTGTATTTGAATTCTTTGATTGTTGAATCTTGAGCTTCCTTTTTTCAAATATAGAACAAGTTGTAAAGAAATAACAGTGGTGGACTTACTGACAACCTCTGTCACTGTATTTATGTAACCAAATGCCCACTTTCTGTTGCTTGAAACTGGGGATAATGTCACTCAACTTCAGAGATATTTATGATTCAAATTTGTGTGCTAAATTTGGATCTTTATTCATTATACATAAGAATTCGAAATTTATAAATTATAATTTTTTTGACATAGATAGGTTCTTTGTGGGGACAAGAAGATAAACACATATAAAAATAAAAATATCTAATCAATCTACGAAGTGTGAACTACCGGCAACACTCAGGGAAAATATCTAAGGCCATGTGAACCACGCAATGGGCAATCCCATTATCTGTTCTCCAAATCAACTACAAATAACGGTTTAAAGACAGATCTCTGATAAAAAAATAAGGAGCCAATCGATCTATCCGATTACCAAATTTGAAAGATCAGTGTTGATGTGGATTGATGGAGGACATAATTGAACGCCTAAAAACAAAGCAAGTAGGATGGAGGGTATAAATCATATTTAGTAGCTTATAAAAATTATTGGGTAATCAGTTAATCACACCCGACCCACTTTCCAGCTCCATGATCCGAATGGCCCAAATCACAAATGGAAAAGTGCGGATGTGAACGGTCATCAAGCTTGGCCCAGTATCCACAAAAGCCCGTTCTAGGCCCAAATTAACAAAGCTGGAAATAAATGGCGGACTTCGGCTTCCTCAGTTGCAGCTCTTTACACCAGCAGAAACAAACCGAGCTCTAGCAGCGAGGGAGAGAGTGAAAAGGAAAAAAATCAATGGCGCCAGTTCTGCAGAGCTCACAACCCTGGGTCGAAAAATAGTATGTTTCTTATCATCTCGTTGGATTTTCTCACTTCTACGTCTGATTCCTGTAGCAAAAGATCCGTCCGATTGATTTTATCTGGTGTGTAATTTTGACATTCTGTGTATATACTACAGTCGGCCGAGGCAGGTGAAAGACGTAGCTCATCAGGATGAAGTGGTGCGGGTTCTCACAAATACACTCGAGACTTCAAATGTGAGTTTTTCGTATGCTGGGGTGTTTGATTCTGTCTGTAGAACTTTGAATACCTAATTTGGGTTTATGATAAGTTCGATTGTTACTTGCTATGGTGTTGATTGTCAATGGAGTTAATGTTGCTGGTGTTTTTCTTTGTAGTGTCCGCACATGCTCTTTTATGGACCTCCTGGAACTGGCAAGACCACTACTGCCTTGGCCATTGCTCACCAGCTCTTCGGGTACTAAGTTACTTTCAGTCCTGTTTTCGTTTGCTTGAGATGGATATGATGTTGATCAAAGGGATGATGAAACGTGGGTAGTGTTCCGTTTCGGCCGCGTAGTGCAATGTAATGAATAAAATGAAATTTACGTGTTAGTAGACCAGTAAAAGAATGCTGCTTTAGTTTTTGAATTTGAGCTTGTTGAACCTTTAGTCAGCTGTTCAAGGAATTTCCTTTGGATATTAGTATCTGGTGTAGCTGTGGGAAGGAAATGTAGTGAAATTCAAATTAGAGTCTGAGATATCTGCTGCTTGCTGCGTGTATCTCTTTATTTGGATAGCTACTGAAGCTTGGTACTGTTGTTGAATACATATAACCTATATAGTTCATTGTGTTCTATTGATTTCGGAATAAACGGTGTTTTTGTTTCTTAGACCTGAGCACTATAAGTCGCGTGTTTTGGAGCTGAATGCAAGTGATGACCGTGGCATCAGTGTTGTCCGCACTAAGATCAAGGATTTTGCTGGTGTAGCTGTTGATACGAGGCCACATCAGGGGTGTGTATTACTTTACGTTCTACTTTTGACAGGCATAGTGTTTCATCTTCTTTTTTTCATTTCCTGGTATCTTTGTACTTGCAGGGATTATCCTTGTCCACCATTTAAGATTATTATCCTTGACGAGGCTGATTCAATGACAGAGGATGCTCAGGCATGTGTACTTCTAGTCTTTTCTCATAGTCTAATTGGAAAAAAGAACGTTCAATGTCCTGAAGTCTAGTCTTTGTGTGACAGAATGCCTTGAGGCGTACAATGGAGACACATTCCAAAGTGACAAGATTTTTCTTTATTTGCAATTACATCAGCAGGTACACTTTTTATAGTTTCCCTACTAGTTCATTTGAAATTTTGAATTATGCCCACTGTCTAGTCTGATCCCATCTTGAGACCGAATCGAGCATGTTTTCTGCACACTACACGGATGTAAACGCATTTGAAAGTCATACATAAGCATGCCCATTAGACTAAGAAAGGGAGACTCAAGATAGACTATTTCTGAAACTAGTCACTGTCATCTTGTAGAGTGAAATACTTGCTATATAATTAAACTACACTGGACTTTAAAACAGTTTGCTTCAATACATGTAGGATTATAGAGCCGCTTGCATCGAGGTGTGCAAAATTCAGGTTCAAGCCACTTTCAGAAGAAATCATGAGCAGCCGTATACTGCACATCTGCAAGGAGGAAGGTCTCTTTCTTGATGACGAGGTATTAGTTTATGATCTCTTATAATGTCTATTTGCTTAGGAGTTGCTTGAAATAAAAAGATGTACACAATTTGTAGGCTGTTTCAACCTTGGGCAATATATCTCAAGGGGATCTTCGCCGAGCAATCACATACTTGCAGGTAATACATACATCTTACCTGTTCCGTTGCATCTTAAGAGTTTGAACATGATGTCTATAAAATAGAACATTCTGCGCAGATCATTTTGCTTTGATTAAGCATTCAAACTAGATCATCCAATGTTTATATTGTTTCTCAATGACATTGCAGGGTGCTGCTCGACTGTATGGGTCATCAATTTCATCTAAGGACCTAATAAATGTATCTGGGGTAAGTCAGACACTGAACTTTCTGGGAAAATTATCTATCTGGAAGTTGCTTTAGAAGAGTATCCTTGGACTATTTGTGATCTGCATTTGTTCAGTAAACTTCTGAATTCGCCAGTCATTGCTTTCGTCACGCTTACCAAACTTCGGCCCGTTTACTGGTTCACATGGTTTGAAATTGAAAACTGGGGCATTTTGAGTGTGCTGTCCAAAGAACCACATACACATGCACATGAACGGCCTTTTCCTTTTTTAGTGTTTGGAAAATTTAGAGTCTATAACATTTTAGTTAGTGCTGTAGCTGTGGTCCTCCTACGCTATGTTTCCGTCTGGTATACTCTTGATTTAGCGAGTAATATATATTTATTGACTATGCTTTGAAATTTAAGTGGCTGTAGTGAACTGAATTCTTATCATGCTTCATTCTTGAACCTTGAGGTTAGCTAACATTAGCTATCATGCTTCATGATTGGAAGTTAAACCTGAAAAAGTATTATAATTGTGGATGTTGTTATAGCATCGGTAGTAATAAGTTATACCCTTTCTGGTCAGGTTGTTCCCCAAAGCGTGGTCGAGTCGCTCTTTGCAGCCTGTAAAAACGGCAACTTCGATTTGGCAGATAAGGAAGTCAATAATGTAGTTTCAGATGGGTACCCAGTCTCCCAGATGATTTCCCAGGTAAATTTATGGTGCATTTCCTTGGTACTTATAAGCTATATACAGAATCACTAAAGATATATCTCTGCATTCAGTTATTCGATATTATCGTCGAAGCTGATGACATATCGGACGAACAGAAGGCTCGCATATGCAAGAGCATGGGTTCAGCAGATAAGGTTTACTTTCTTCTTCTCTTAACAGATTCCTCCAACTCCATTACTATTTTCTCGTTTCTCGGCACGAATTACCGTTTCGTTTTCTTCGCAGTGTCTGGTAGATGGAGCCGACGAGTACTTGCAGCTGCTGGAAGTCGCCAGCAACATCATTAAAGCACTCCATAACATGCCACAAGAGTTCTCTTACGAAAGTTAGGTAGAAAATGCTTTTCTCTGTATAATCCCAAAAATGCACTTCAAAGATGAGAAACTTTGTTAAGTGTCCTAATCAGGTTTCTACTCTGTATGATCAAAATGACATCTCTGTTTTGTGATGCTGATAATTAGTTTTAGCTAATGTTAACGGTTAGAACCAAACCGGGTTAGTCGTATTGGGCGTTGTGTCGAATGTGCCAGAGGTTCAATTGAGGTTGAATTACTAAAAACTTGTTACAAGTAAGGGTGGCTTCGGTTTCGGTTAATTAGTTAAAATTGGTTAACTGACCGTTTCGTATAAAAGTTGGTGAAACGGTTGATACATTCATTAAATTGGTTAATTGGTTAAAAGTTGGTTAATCTTAGTTGACTGAATAACCCTAAGTGAATATACCCCGAATTCAGTGGACACTATCCAATGTTTGTATTAACGTGTCGGTTAAATGTCTCGGTTGATTAACTTAAGGTTATTTAAATGTGGCGGTCGGTTAACTATAGTTAACCGAATAAGTGGAATTATCCCAAAATCTTAAATGAATTTACCCCAAATTTAGTGGAAACTATCCCAATTTTGGTAATAACATGTCGGTTAAATGAGTCGATGGGTAGTTAACCTTGGTGGTCGGTTAATTATCCATCTAAATAAATTAGGTTGATTAAAGCGGTTAACCAACAATTATGGAATTTCAGTTTTAAATTTACCGACCGAAACCAATGGTTAATAACTAAATATAACCGATTCCCATGCCTACTAGTTACGAGGGCCGGTGACACCATAATTGTTGGAGGGGATCCCTTCCCGTTTATGCAGTAATGATTAAATATTCTGGTTGTACCGATGTAGGGAGAACAAGACAATAACGTACGAGGTGCAGGGAGAGACAGACAAGACAGGGGCGTACAAGCTACCGGTAGTTGCGGACCACGAGGAAGACTTTTGCCCGGTGAAGCTGTTGGGGAGCCCCGAGGCGGACTGCAACGAGCAATTCAAGTTCATAGACCGAGCCATGATCGTGCTCACCGACAACATGGGTATGGCTCAGTCGACCCGCTACACCAACGACATTGGCTACATGAAGCCCACTACTGACCCTCGTTGCGCCAAGATCATGCAAGACATGGGACTGAACCTTCATGAAGAACAGACCAGGTTCTTGAATTTGATTAAACATTGATGATACATGGTCCATTTGATCCGTTAGAAACCGAATACGAAAAATCAAGAGTTACCGATCTGATATTTGGGGCTACACTTGGTTTTTTCAAACTTTTCACACTTCTCCAACGTGATCTGCTGCTGTTCTTTTGGCATTGGACCTTGATCCTATATTGTAATTGAAGTGTCATGTAATTAACTCTTGGATAGATGTACTTGTGTGTAACTTAATAAAACAAAAACTATTGATTTAATGGGTGGTATATATTCTCCTTTCATATACAAATGCTCATGAGAACTTGCAAAGCAGAATCATGGAAACATGAATCAAGTTAGATTTGAATCGAAATTTTATATATTGAATAATCAATTGAAAAATACATTTTTTAACCTAATACTAAGTTCAAATATACAATAATATTTGTTGTACTTGCTATAGTGGAAATAAATTTGATTGAATCATCGGCGATTTTTTTGAATCATTTGAACTATATGGTTATTACTTATTAATAGATATAAATTTAGATAAATCATTTAGTCTAAATAAATAATTTTCAAATATTGTTAGTCGAATTACAAAATCATCAAAATTCCTACATATAATTTAGTATTCAAAGAATATAAATGAAAGATTCGGATACTTTTCCTGACTCTCTCTAGTTCCAACTTTCAACGCAGTCAACATATTAAATGAAAGAATCGAGACTCTCCCTAACTCGCTATCTCGATCTGTCATATCGTTTCTTAAAAGACAGAACAATCTCAGTACCAAATTTGAACTCTAGTGATGATCAATCAAAACCATTGATAGAAAGATTCATCTAAAATGGCGTAAAACAACACCCCTTCGCATGAATTGCGGCGTTGCCATCTCAGTGTCTTGTATGTTCTGTTAATTGTTCATCTGCAAAATGTTGGGGGAAAACGGCGGCGGAATCTGCATCGATGACTGGGCCAAAACCATGCAAGCTACGTGTATACATGTACGAGGAATCCATACACGTGAAATTTTCTTTAACTCAAAGCAAGCCAATGTTGAGTCTAGTACTGTTTGGTTTCGGTATTGTACGGTTACGATAATTTGGAAGGGGGGGGGGGGGGGCAATTCGGTCTTTCTTGTTTGTTTTCTCGACGAGAGGTACCACAATCATTCAATAGATACCACCAAATTTGTTGTCAATAGTAAAAAGGTGTAGAGAAAGATAAATAACATACGTAGGATGAGGATTGATAGTTGGATTTGACGATAAAATCAATCCATTTCCTAATTGATAGATAACTGTTTAGAATTTGTACAACCACAGCTGAAGGCAAAAAGTCAGAGAATAATTTCTTAAATAATAACAATATTAACCAATTTTAACCTTAAATTTATAACGGTATTGAAACTCAAAATAGTAGCACTAAAAAAAACAACTGCAAGTAGACAATCTTATCAAATAATGAAAAACATCTATCTAAAAAATACACATAAAACAAAAAGAAACAACACACCAACCATCAAACAAACATCTACAATCTCACAACACAAATCAACAACTCCCATAAACACGATAGCCACTGAAACACCCTCCATTTTGCAAGTGAAAATTGGGAATTTTAACGTAAAGAATATAGACTCTATTAAAAAAGCCTAAATAATATAGATACGAGTGGGTTAGTGGGTTACCCACCATCTAACCCAACCCACCCACTAATTGGTGAGTGTCCAATTACATAACTCACATCCACCCACAACATCAAACCGTTCTTGTCTGGGTTAGATTACGACGAATGAATTTTGATGGATTTGGTGGATAACCGAACCATTCACAATATGACATAAAATGTTAACATGATACATGCGAGTCAACCAATTTTGACATACGAGTCAAATGGCTAAACATGACATGATAAAGCTTTATATTATACGAAGTGTTATGAATATTGTTATTATATATAATGAATATTTTTTGTGTAACATATACATTAACTATGAAAATCAATTATCATTATCTCCATATTCAAATAGAATTATGTTAATCATTAAAAATTATGTATCATAAATCTATAAATAATACTTATTTTTATATGTTTAAGATACATATGAATAAAAAAGCTCTCTCTCCTTCACTTCTTATATATTTTCCTCTCTACTCTTGTTTTATAGTTGTTTGTCATCTTCATTAGGTTTTAACACAAACTCGTTTGTTAATTTGGTATTCCTTTTAAAATTATAGGATGGATTTTTGTAAGTTTTATTATTATTTTGGGATAATAATATTTTTCACCTTTTATTTTACCAAGTTACAACAAGGCTTTTTTATTATTAAATATTATTTTTACTCCCTTCTACTTTACCAGTTTACTAAACGTCTTCTTTTGTTACGTCATCAGTTATATTGCCGTTATTTTTTGCCTAATTAACATTGCCACATCATCCAGAATAACAAATGACTTTTTAGTATGATAATTACGCCTTGTTTAATTTTATTTTTTACAATAATTTTCAGTGGGCAAGATTTACCCGAATAAGCATCTTTACCCTTCATCTCCGGGCAATTCATCTTTCTATTTAAATTGCAGCCGCAACCCCTCAGCCCAACCACTCCAACATTGTGCCTAATCCCAGCAAAATAATCAACTGCATGGTTGTCCTTACGATAAACATGACGAAACTCAATCTCCCACAGCCACTGCAAAAAATTGTAAAATTCGCTCACAACAGCAGAGTCTTTGGTGAACCCCCTCTTCCGCACAACGAATCAAATCAATATAGCACTGCGAGAATTTAGTTGCACATATACTTTCCAATAACCTTTTCCTTCTTCCAAACTATTTTATGGTCAATCATAACTACTCTTAACTTTATCTGGATGATCGAATATCAAGTACATGTTATAAGTTGTGAGGGCACACCACCATCGCTATCACAAGTCAAACCTTTTGCGTCGGCTTAACCCAATTCTAATTAGCCGAATCATTCAAATTAAGGGACAACAAAAAAGGTGATTTCCAAAAGATTCCCTCTTCATTACCCGCAGACTATAAACCATATGATCGTTTTTAACCGTGGACATCCATCCAAATATATCGTTTATTTTATTATTTTAGGAAATGTAAATTCTCAGGTTTCTTATTATAATAATAAACGAATTTATTTGGCTGAAAAAGGCACAAATCATGCTTCAGATATAACAACGGCATGGGCATGAATGATGACGACGTTAATTATAGTTAGTAACATGCCCCATTTATTAATCAGCCAACTAAGCTTATTAATGTCCCCCTTAAGTAATGTACCCCACCACTGAGAGAGTTTAGACAAGACGAGCTCCGATATCCACTTGTCAGACGCCGTGATCCAAAGCACCAAATTATCACATTAGCGAACATGAAAATCACTCATCATTTGTTTTTAAGTGACCATGATTCGAATCCCACTTATAACATTTTTTTAAAAGCCAATTTTTATATACTGTCCGAGTTTTACTTCTTGTAGTACATAAAACGACAATTGTACCGTTAATAAAACACATATTTATTATTTTGCTAAAATAACTCGTATCGTATTAATCATCAATGGAGACTATATAATTCTCTCACTTTTTCGATAAACTATGAGTTTAGAAATAGCATCTTTGAAAATATCTCTTTTTGTCAATTCGCTTTTCATAAAATTCTGATCGTTTTGATAGTAAAAGTTATTTAATAAAATAATAAATAAATTTATTAATTAAGGACATATTAATTCATTTACAGTACACCAAGCAAAATAAAGACTATATATTTGTATATAGCATCACCATAAAAATTGGCTTGCATAAAAAACTAGTTTAACCGGCACGTTAATCACCTAATGAATTTTACAATCAAATTAAGTCAAAATCGGTTTTTGACCAATCTTACAAACCGCCAAACCGCTTTCGATATTTGGGTAAGCTTCGGTCCATTTTAAATCCAAGTAATGATTCGGTCTTTTTTGGGTAATGGTTCGGTCTTTGGGTTCTCATATTTACAGATTTAAATTAAGGGTCTAGCCTGCTGCAGCTGAAGACCATTTATTTAAATTTTAGTTGTATATCTATCTTTTTCCTCCTTCATTTAGCCTGAATTATTTACACACACGTCTTATTTTTGTACCTTAATTGACTACTATACTTCAACTTTTAATGGGATTTTCAATCAATTTCGTCATAAAAAGTATTCCTGTTACATTTCTAAACATAAGCAACTCTCAAATTCTTGCATAAATAACCTCTCATAGTTCATGATATTTTGAAATTATAGTTGAAGTGTTCTTCGTTCGAGTATTAGTGAGGCAAATAAATATTTATTTACCGTCCAACTCGTTGTCAAGTTCGAAATTATTAGATGTAACATGAATAGTGAGGGAATTAAAAAAAACAAATTAGTAGCTATGACAGTCTGACTTAAATAAATTAATAATAAATCACTTCAATAAGAAAATAAATCCCCCCATCTATAAATAGTTACAATACTTTCCCTTCACATTTCTCATAAACTTCTTTCTTCTTCATTCTTCATCACAAAACAACAAAACACATTCTCACATGGCTCACCAAATTCTATCTTCCGACGCCGGCCATCCGAGCAACCGTGTCACCGCCGTCAACGTCACCCCTTCCCCTCCCCACTTTTCCTCCGGCAACGGTGGCGCCCCTCTCACTTCCTCCTCCGACTCCGACGACCAACAGGTGGGTCCCCACTTCCTAACCTCGTCTACTCATATTAGTTATTGGTCTAAAGTTTGAACTCATATCAACGCAGCAGCGGACCTAAAAAAAGACTTCCCTCGTTCTAGCCTAGCTCTTCCCCGAGCCTAAACTTTCAAAAAATTTAAATTGTTGATTTGACTTAATTTTTTTGTCACATTATCTTCAACAAAGAATGACAAAATCGTAAACCTTGTTATTGTTTACTTGGTCCGTCAAATTAGACGAGCACACCTTGATATTGTTTAAATTTTATTTATTTGACTTGTTTTTTATCGAACCATCCTGAATTTACCGATAATTACTGACTAACAGTTTATTTTGTTTTTGTTTTGAATTTGGATGCAGCCTGGATGGAAGAAGTTTATGAAATGTATTGGGCCTGGATTCCTCGTCTCGTTAGCCTATCTCGACCCTGGAAACTGTAATTATCATCACTATACTAATAATTTAATTAATTAATTTTTCAAGTCCATTTTTTTATTTTATTTCCAAAAAATAAGTTGATTAATTTTATTAAATTTCTCGTAATGCAGTGGAAACCGATTTGCAGGCAGGTGCTAACCATGGTTACGAGGTGATCAGATAAACACAACCACTTATAACATTTTTCAATTAATGAAGTGATTGATTAATAATTAATAATTAATTGACCTTCCACAATGTTGGAGTGGTTGATAGTTCATTCAATTTTTATTAATTCTTCTCTTGTTGTCATTGGTTTTTTGTCTTGTAATTGTTAATTAATCAGCTGCTCTGGATTATACTAATCGGGTTGATTTTCGCTCTAATCATCCAATCTCTCGCGGCCAATCTCGGAGTCAGTACCGGTAAGAAACACGAATCAATTTCGAGATAGAGTCGAGTATATCTCGAAACATAGTCGATTTCGAGCTGAGGTGTTTAACATTTCTAATTGTTGTGATTAGGGAAACACTTATCGGAATTATGCAAGGCTGAGTACCCGCCATTTGTGAGGATATGTCTTTGGCTGCTGGCTGAACTCGCTGTCATTGCTGCCGACATACCCGAAGGTCTGTACTAGGCACTTACACTAACGAACTTTACTAATTTGATTAATTACTTTTATTACTGTTGCTTAGTTGACGGACCAAACAAATTAATTAAGTAGGGGGATTAATTCAGTTTAAATTACGTGCCACTTGAACCCACCAAATGTCTCCATCGATGTTTTCAACAACTATTTTTTTTCAAGATCAAAACACGTATCGAGAAGGATTTAAATTGAGAATCCGTGTACCGACTATTGAAAATACCATTACCTGAAATATGAAATAATGAAAACTTGACATATAATTTATTACTCGAGTTAAGAGAATAAGAAAGAGTCGATACTGTCAACGGCTCCCTCTTGTTCCAACATGATCAATCGCTGAGCGTGTGAGCCGAATTTAAAATTATCCTGAATTGAACTCGAGAAAAACGTCGAATATATACCTCTTATTTCGAGGGGGTAAAATCAAGTTTTTATATGTGGAGATATCAATATCATAGGTCGACAATTACGTACGTCTCATTATATTTATGTCATCTCCTTGTTAGACTTCTTGTCATGTCGTGCCTATCCTCAGAAAATGAGAACAAAAAATATCAAATGAAATTACGAAACTAATTAATCAAAGTTGACAAAAACGGACTGTCGTTTCCGTTGTATTGTTTATCAAATTAGTCTCTATGGGTTTCTTTTTGCTCTCGCGCCAAATAATCCGACGCTGCATGCCGCATGCAATGTCTGCTGCCTAATCACCTTTTTGCACTTATATTAAATAATTGGAAATAACTGATTAATTCATTTGAACTAATTAATTAAATAAATAAATTGTTTTTTTGTGCCGATTTGCAGTGATAGGTACAGCTTTTGCTCTCAACATATTGTTTCACATCCCAGTTTGGGCCGGCGTCTTGTTAACTGGGAGCAGCACTTTGTTACTACTTGGCCTGCAGAAATATGGGGTAATTAATTAAATTATTAATCACATTAATTTAATTTAATTATAATTCTTGACAAATTTGGAATCAGGATCATTGAACATTCTTTTGTTATTTTGTTGATTTATGTATGCGGTTGATGGTTGTTGACCTTCTTTTTGTGTTGTTGTGGTTTTGTTTTTAATTACGAGATTAATTGGGTGGATTCATAATTCATTATGGTTCGGTTCGATTGGTTAATTAGTGTTGTTAATGTTAGATACATGTCCTTGATCATTTTCATCGTTATTCATGTTCAACTCACAACATGTATTGTAATCGGCATATATCGTGGCAATACATGTATATCAAGTGCTAATCTTCCTAATAACGACATTGTGGAACATGACGCTCCTTGCGATGTCATTGTGGAACATGACATCCCCTCAATGTCCTCAAGCTGCCTCGGTTCTCATACTCATTTCTTCTTTTACATTTATATGTATGATATGCACGATCAGGTTGTTTCCTCAACGAAAAAAATTTGTAATTAACAATTTATTTTTTGTATTTCGGTGAACATACTTGATTCATTATCATGACTTTTAGTTTCACAATTAGATCGATCAATATGGATAGGTAAGAAGTTCAAGAATGAGAGGAGTTATATAACAAACAGAATTTATGTGGTCATTATGTGCTGGTAATGCCATTTGGTATAATTGAGTGATCAATTGGTAAATAGTTATTGTTAAGTGACTGTTTCGTGATAAATAAAGTTTGTGTTTTGTCTTTTGGCAGGTAAGGAAGCTGGAGATGTTGATATCGGTGTTGGTATTCGTAATGGCAGCTTGCTTCTTCGGCGAAATGAGTTATGTCAAGCCGCCGGCGAATGATGTTCTCAAAGGCATGTTTATCCCAAAACTTGCCGGCCAAAGTGCCACCGGCGACGCCATTGCCCTCCTCGGCGCCCTCATCATGCCGTAAGTTTGTGGTTGTAGGATATCATATGAAAACTCGATATTGAATTATTATTGAAGTATTTATGTCGTTCGGTCTAAGTCTACATACAAAATCAGTTAAATGTTGGATGATGTCATTAATTGAAATTAATCTTGATTAATTGTACATCTTACTAGAGACAAATATTAATTAGTGGTTTGAGTTACTGCCGATCTAAATTAAATCCTACAGGCACAATCTGTTTCTCCACTCGGCTCTAGTCCTTTCCCGGAAAGTCCCAAACTCTGTCCGTGGAGTCAATGTAAGAACTTTCCGAAACTACAAATGATTCATCATTTCGATTTGAGCTATGGTTTTTTAATCAATTAATGCTGAATTTTGGTTTAATTTTCACCAACTCTGCAGGATGTTTGCCGATATTTCCTAATCGAGAGCGGATTCGCACTGTTCGTAGCGTTCCTGATCAACGTATCGGTCATCTCTGTTTCCGGCAAGGTATGCTCGGCAAGTGACATCTCGCCGGAGAATGCAGAACGTTGTAGCGACCTCACTCTCAACTCTGCTTCTTTCCTTCTTAAGGTAAATTGTGAAAAGGGTAAAAAAGTAATCACCCACCTAGTTTTGATTTCGACCACTATACTATGCCAAATGAACAAACGACTCATTGTACTATTGGTTATTTACAAATGAGGCATAACAAAATTGATGTTGGAAATATGTACCATACTGTACCTTGGCTCGAACCTCGGTGCATCTTGGTATGGACCATGGTCCATACCTTGACGGCCTTATAACTATTTACTAGATATTTGAGCTAAGTTGACATGTATGGATCATCAATTTCGACCCGACATTAATGAAAAAAGCGCTGAAGAAACCGATTGTAATTTCAAGAATTTCGATACATATAGGACTCGTCTCTTAGCTTGGCATATTACAAACACTAAAAACGAACATTATTCACGAAATGGGTTACATTGTTTCGGAGCTTGTGCTAAATTTTAGACTGATTTCTTCCAATTGGTTTCAGAATGTGTTGGGAAGATCGAGCAAGATCCTATATGGGGTAGCATTGTTAGCTTCAGGGCAGAGTTCAGCAATCACAGGGACGTATGCAGGGCAGTTCATAATGCAAGGGTTCTTGGATCTCAAGATGAGACCTTGGTTGAGGAACCTCATTACACGGTCTATCGCCATCACTCCTAGCCTCATCGTCGCCATCATCGGAGGATCTGCTGGTGCCGGTAGACTCATCATCATCGCTTCGGTTAGTATCTCGATACTCATATTCATCAATTTGTAGGCTACCAAAATCGCGCCGGTTCGAAAAAAGTCTTATGTATATCCGTTTGGTTGCAGATGATACTATCATTCGAGCTGCCATTTTCACTCATCCCACTTCTGAAATTCAGCAGCAGCAAAACCAAGATGGGACCTTACAAGAACTCCATTTATGTGTGTAGTAGTAACACTCCAAACTTCACACTTACATTATATAGTTCTTTCTTAAAATTAACCAATTCAATCATTTGAACCCCGTAGACCATCGTTGTATCGTGGGTTCTCGGGCTAGGAATCATTGGCATCAACGTCTACTACCTAACGACCGGGTTCGTGGGTTGGTTAGTGGACAGTGACCTCCACAAAGTTGGGAAAGTGTTCATAGGGATCCTGGTCTTCCCACTCATGGCAGTCTATGTTCTTGCCGTCATCTACCTAACGTTCAGGAAGGATGTCGTCGAGACTTACATCGAGCCGGTTAAGAACCAGTCAGCGGCCGAACAAGGGCTCACAGAGGCCAGTGACGACCGGTTGCATTACAGGGAGGACTTGGCCAGTATTCCGTTGCCTAAATAAGGGCACAACTAGCTACTTTGGCTCTATGTTTCAGTGTGTACCATATGTTATGTTGTAATTTGTAGCATTAGGAGAGAGCCATGGAGATTGAAATCTCCATTGAGATCAATCATGTTGTTCGTAGATGGAGTTGTAGTTTTGTGATGAAACTCAACCCCATGGGATCTTTACTATTGTCAAATGGAGTAATAAAATGTTTGTATGATGTCCAACAATGTCCACTTTTGTGTTGAAGTGAACTTTCGAGTTTTGAGTACATTTTACGAATTTGATTATGGAGGCTGATGGACTCTACACTAAGGTTCTGAAGACCATTGTGATGCCTTGAATCTTCTCGCCTCCGATTTGTGAGACTCTAGAGTAAGGTTCGCTATGATTCTTGGATACCGATATAGGAAATAAAAAACAGGGAATCAGGCTACTTTATTCGAAACTCTTACCACTCCAAACTGCAAAGGAAGACAACTTGAGACGAAAAGAAGGGAAAAGACCATATCACTTGCGGGTTCTTACCAATCCAGGCATCATTTCTAAAATCCGAACGTAAGGTACGAAGAACTGGAAACAAATATGAGATTTCGACCGGAACTGGATTCGTCTAACACCATTAGCAGTCCTTCAAGTGATGCTCGAACAAGGATGCCATCTCAATCTACAGTTTGGAAGTAAAAAACTACACAGTCAAGTGCTAGAAAACGATCACTGGAAGGAATAATAGTTATCGAAATCAGAATAACTTACAGCGGTCAAAGCAGCCTCAGCACCTTTGTTACCGGCTTTCCCGCCAGCCCGGTTGAGAGCCTGAAGTTTTGTAGAAAGACGAAGAAAGTTGTTAGCCACCATTTGAGCACGAGCAGGGAACTAAGTAATATGCTAAACTATGTTATAAACTCACCTGGTCCATGTCTTCACATGTAAGGACACCAAATATACATGGGACTCCTGCAAAGCAATTAAGAGAGGGAACAAGATAATTAGACATGAAACTTTCAACTAAAACAAGGATTCAGTAATGATATGCAGTTTAGGTGGAAATCCTAGAGAATGTTAGAGCAAAATCCTTCTTTCTCTGTTGTTGAACCATATTGAATCACAAGTACCATCAATCTCAATTAACGAGTTTTACTTTATGCACGGGGCACAACAGCATGCCATCATAACAGGATGCCGAACCAATTCGAGGCAAAAAATAGCATGCCGTCATAACAGGATGCTGAACCAATACGAGGCAAAAAAGAACGGTCTTTTTTCTTCTTAACAGCTAGTTTTCTCAAATTGACGTTGGTGACTTAATTATACAACAATCCACAAAAGCAATAATATAAGGTGTCACATTTGGTTCAAGTCTTGTTGATAAAAAGAGGATGTAATGGATGAAGATACAAGATAAAAATGCACTATACAGATAGTCATGTCCAGGGCACAAATTAAAGTAAACTGCAATTTATAGTTGCATGGACGTAAGGACATTCAGGAACTTAATCTTGTTGATTTGAGCAAGTTCTCGTTTACAAGTTAAGAGCAAAGAGGGAAGACATATACAGTTATTCCTCGAATATGCAACAATAGGACCAAGTTCTACCAACCTGAGTTTAGACCAGCTGACAGTACTCCGGATGCAGCGGAATTCGCAACAGCATCATAATGAGAGGTGTCACCTCTTATCTACAGTGAGAAGAAATCATAAAGAGATCAAGCATCATATCCAATCAGGAAACATGTCATGAACATTATTTACAGAGAAAAGATATCATACCACAGCTCCAATACACAACACTGCATTATACTTCCCTGACTTGCCTAGCTTCTCTGCAACTACACCTACTTCAAAACTACCTGGAACCCAAACAACCTGATACATAGAACAACACAAAACCAGATGAACAAATGAAGAATAAATGACAAAAACGCAGATTGGTGAACTGTAAGAAATTTGCAATTTATCATTACATCGATGTCTTCTTCGTTGACGGAGTACCTCGTGAAAGTCTCGATAGCTCCTTCTAACAGCCGCCTAGTCACTATCTCGTTGAACCGCGCAACCACCTTCCCCCCCCATAAGGAATCACAAAATTCAAATTTCACCACAAAAACAACAACATAAAACACCAAATAAAATTCACAAGGATTGACTCACCACAGCAAATCGGAGCCCTTCAGCTCGTGTAAGCGATCCAACAACATGCTTTACAGCTTCCGGCGCTTCCAGAAGCGACGATTGCCGTTTCGCTACGACGGGAGTAAGAGCGCGTGCATTCCCAAACCCTGGACAATTTTCACATACTGACTGAAGTGAGTATTTTCACAACATTGAAAGGAAATTTGAGAGAAGGGCGCAATGAAAGAGTTTACCTTGGTGAGGCTGCGGAACGGAGACGGGGGAATTAGAGGAGGAGGAGATGGAGAGGTAGTTGATGGTTGTGATGTGGCATCGGCGGCGTTGACTGCGGTGGTTGATGAGAAGAGACGAGGATGTTTTGGTGGACGGAGATGTCAACAGAGACGCCATTTGACGACGGAAGAAAATGACAGTGGGAAGAAATTGAGAGATGGAAGCAGTCGGTTGAATCAAATCAAAGAAAGAGCGGCGAATTTCTCAGATTTGTAAGAACTCCGGTGGAAGCTTCGTTGAGCTCTCACTCACTTGACGGGATGAGTCAGCTGCTTCACACCTACGAAACAAAATAAAATAACCAAAAAAGGAAAGTAATTCCCAGTTCAGCGGTTTGGGCTTTTGGGTGGTTTGTTGATTTGGGCCAAGATCCGTATAGCTGATGGACTGAGACCTAAGGGGTTTAATGGGCTAAACCGCTTGAGAACTATATTGCAAATTCCCATTGTCATGGGGCCGGTGTGAATTTATCACTTTTCAGTGATTAGAGGAAGCCGAAAAGGGTTACCGGTTTGTAGTATTGGGTTAACCGGTTTACTATGATTTGCTTGGATCATGTGTTTGGCTCATAAATCATTACTTACCACTTACACAGACAACATATTCTGATTCTCCATTTCAAATTTGTGCTCTACTATGTTTTTTTATGAACAGACGAGTATTAGGGATAATCGTGCTGGTTTATGGAACGGAACTATATTCGTTATCGTAGGATATCGTTTCATTTCTGTTCACATCGACGAGTAATGGTACTAGGAGTCCTTCGTATATCACATCTCACAAAAGCACCCACATGCATTGTGCAGAAAATAGCTTGGCTTTGCATCTTTTTGTCCTTGTCGAACATGTTTGCTTGCAATCCAAGGCATCGGGAGTTCATATAGTTAGCAAGCTTGAGTACCTAACGTCCCATTTGTCAATCGATCAAATCTTCAAACATGTGATGTTGAAGATTTTGATTTGAAGATCCTCTCTCTTGCCATTTTCGCCTGCCAGAGCATTACCGATCAATTGGACCGATTAAACTTTAAATCGATTCGACTTGATATGTTCGAGGTTATAATCGAGAGAGCTGCGAGTTTCGCCAAACCTGATTCTCCCAATTGATGCAGCCAGTGACCAGAGCAAGAAGAAGAGTTTGTAAAGTGGCGCCAACTTGAATCCCAATCCATAGCCCTTTGCCATCAAGTTGGAACCAAAATCCCAGCAAACCAGCTACTGGAATTCCACAGATATATAATGCAGCAAGATTCACATATGCTCCAATATGCTGCCACCCACATCCTCTAGCAACTCCTGGATCATAATCAACCATTTAGAGAGGTTATGCATGGAAGAAGCTGAAACAAGATTGAAGTAGGAAGTTAGAGGACCTGAAAGGATTTCTTGTAAGCCATCCACGATGACGGCGAGGCAAACCAGAGGAGCCATGTTAGAGACATGCTTCACAACATCTACGTCACTACTGAATGAGTATCCAAATACTTGTCTCCCTGTGAAGAGGATTCCACTCACTATAGCTAGCTCTGCAACTGCCAGGGTTATGACTGTGTGCACTGATCTTCGAGCAGCTCGTGTGTTCCCCGATCCTAGCTCGTTCGCAACTCTAGTGCTGCATTCCATTCAGTATTGTACGGGTAAGAAGCAGAAAACCTAGCTCGGTTAAGTAATGGCGCGACTGAGAAGAAAACGAGCCAGCATATTGCAAACCTTACTGCAGCACCTAGTCCATATGGTATAGCATAGAGTGTTCCAATTGTCGTGAGGCTGTCACAGAAGAAAAGTTTAGCGGTTAATGTTTCTTGTTTCTTGAGATACACGTATTCTTGCTATCAGGATACATGGTTTCTTCAAATTCGTGTATTATGTAGTCTAATTATATCCTTTGTGGAATGCCATAGAGATGGACTTCTAGAAGAGCATACCAAATGGAGAGGACTGAGGTCTGGAGTTGTGGATTAGGCAACAGTCCTGATAGCATGATTACAACCTCATAAGACCACCATTGCAGGCTGCCAATACCAGAAAGTAAAGTTATGAAGATCAGCCAATGATTACTACAAGGGAAATGAGAGACGGAAGGTGCATGCAACAACATTTACCAAATCATGGTTGCAGAAGGGACAGCGAGACGGAAGAACTCACCGATTCCTTGGAATAACTCCGTGGAAATCGGAACGCGAGTTTTTGCACAGGAGGGAGAGAAAGCCATGAAAATTAGAAGAAAGATCACATTCAACCAGTAGGATATGCCTACTGAAAGTGCACCGCCAAGGTTGTTGAGTCCAGATTTGAAGATCAAAAACCAAGAGAGAGGAATGTGGAGAGTGATTGTGAGGGAGGAGCACATCAGCATTGGAATTATTAGACTTTGTGCCAGGTAGTACCTAATATAGACAAACAACAACTATTTTAGATGAATCGTTTGATGGTTATCATTAATTTTACATTTCGAATTTCTTACTGTTCTCTATAGTACCTGACCAGAGGCTGATACATTGCAGCAGCGAAAAATGCAGGCACAAGCCACCTTGTGAAGACACCAGCTTCATGAGCGACGATGGGATCCTGACCAATTTGCACCAAAATCCACTCCATATTGAACCATGGTAAAGAAAGAACGATGCAAACCAAGAGCAAGGAGAAGATGGCACTGTATGTTTGCATTCCAAGCTTCCTGTATTGCTGTGCTCCATAAGCTTGTCCGCATAGTGTTTCTAGAGCACTTGACATTCCTACCTGCATCATGTTTCTTCACATGAATCTAGCACTGTCCACAAAAGAGAATTCACCTGAGAAAGTAGGAGAAAGAGAGCTTACCAGAAGGCTGAAGCAGGTGACATTGGAAAGAGAGATGGCAATGGCAGAGCTAGAAAGGGCTAGCTCACCTAGATGACCAACCATCATCAGCGACATGACGTTCAGTGCGCACATCGATAGATTCACAGCAACCATAGGCACTGCTATGTAACCAAGCTTCTTAGCTTCCTGGATATAAACACCCCATGTATCATCTCTTCCTTCTTCCCTCTCTTTGGGAATCAAGCTTTCTTTCATTTCATCATAGTTCCCCACTTCTTCCATCCCCTCAGTAGATACCAAAATCAAAAGACTAGCTAAAAACTTTCAATGAGCCAAGTTCCTAATCCTGATCTGGACAAACTATGTTTATAATGTATGGCGATTACCCATAACCTAATGTCTTCCTTTCTGCTTCTGTACAATGGTTTATTTATTCATTTAAGAGATATGGTGGGCTAAGCGTGATGTTCCACTTCCATTTTGCCCATCTTATGGTGGTAAAGGAAAGCACAGATTGTTAAAGTTACTTTAACAGACTGCACTAAAACATAACTGCATTGGTGCTTATATAAAAAAAATATTCAAATTTAGAAATAAAAGGAACACTTGACAAAGGTTAGAGGAAAGTTGGCAGGCTTACAGATAGAAAATATTGGTAGGATGTAAGCAGGCTGCCGCCCGTTCCTCCCCTGGATTCAGGAACATGAAGAAATGTAAATGATAGAGGAAAATTTGGTTATTTATATTTTCATAAGACTCGATGCAACAGTTGCAGAACGAAAAAACATTTTTGTTGCTATGCTACTAACAAAACTGATTAGCTCTCTCCCCACTTGAAACAAGATTTCTCGACGATGTTTCAAGATCATTAACTTTTCAACTGCAAAACTTCCAAACTTCTTTTCAGCTCAAACCAATGGGTCTCTAATGGTTGATCCTCCTTCAAGTATCCTCTCCCTGGCATTGCTTGCCTAGCGTAGAACAAGTGTTAGGAACAAAAGAAAGAAGCTCCTCTAGAGATCATATCTATAACTGTTTAGAAGAGAATAAAAAAATTTAGCAGACCTGTTTTTCCCAGTTAGTGCAAATTGTAACAAGGAACAGAAGTAGTGTCTGTGCAAATGAACCAACTAGCACTCCAATCCAAAGACCCATCCCTCTTAGGTCTGTCCAGAAACCCAACAAAACTCCTACAGGAATGCCGATTAGATAGAAGGCTCCGAGGTTGACATAAGCTCCTATATCCTGCCATCCACACCCCCTTGCAATTCCTGAAAGAACACCTTGCAAACTGTCCATTATCATTGACAAGCATAACAGAGGAGCCATCTTGGTGACATAGTCAACCACTTCCTTGTCATTGCTGAAGCTATAACCAAATACATGGCGGCATAGAAATAGGGCACCACTCAGTAATAGAGCCTCAGTCGCTGCAATGGATAGCACACAGCTTACTGATCTTCGAGCCGCTTCTGGTCTCCCTCTTCCTAGCTCATTTGAGACTCTAGTGCTGCAGGAGCAATTAGAAAGCAAAACATGTTATTGGCAAGAAAATTGCATTTAATATTTTCCCATGAGAATCTTATCTCTAAAACTCATACATACCTAGCTGCAGCACCAAGTCCAAATGGTATTGAGTAGAAAGTTGAAGTGGTGCTGAGACTGCGAAAAAATGGGAAAAACAGAGTTATTTAAAGGCATAAGTAATTACTGTCCATGGAATTTCAATTTCCTTCGAATTTCTTGGAAAGAAAAACAGAGTTATTTGAAGGCATACCACACTGATAGGACTGATGTTTCAAGCACGGGATTTGGGAGTAAACCCGAAAGCAGAACCACAAGCTCAAACGACCACCACTCCAAGCTGCAAAAAAACAAGAAGATAAAAAACATATGCGCATGATCTTAGACATGACATTACAACAAGAACAGTGAAGAAGAAACCTTACCAGAGCATGAAAGCAGAAGGGATGGCATAACGGAAGAACACGCCAATACCACGGAACGTCTCCATAGAAATAGGAGCCCTAGTCTTGGCACATGCAGGCGAGTACTTCACATAAACCGCGAGACCAACAAAGGTCAACCAATTCGACAAGCAAATTGCCAATGCTGCTCCCACTTCCCGCAGGTTAGTCCTGAACACCAAAAACCAGCATACTGGTAGATGGAAAGCAAGCGAAATAACAGCAGTCGTTAGCATGGGGAGCACCAAGCTTTGCACTTGGAGGTATCGAACGACCGGCTGGACCATTGCATAAGCAAATAGAGACGGAATCAGCCATATCTGGAGCTTCCCAACTTCACGTGAGATGGTGGGATCTTGGCCAGCTAAAACAAGTACGCTCTCCATGTTGATCCAGAGCAAGGAAATGGGAATGCTGGCTAATAATAGGCAGAATATTGCAGTGTAAGTTTGCGTTGCAAGTTTCTTGTATTGCTTAGCTCCATAGGCTTGGCCACACAGGGTTTCCAAGGCACTCGACATCCCAATCTGCAACACACGTATATATATATATATATGTGCAGAAACTCTCATCAGTTGAGTTTAGGACAGCCATAACGATTCTATATCCATGAGCAAAAATCCACAATCACATTTTTTCTAAATGCTACAGATAATCTACCGCTATTAATCGCCATTGGATGTCTCAAACTACAATTCTGGAAACATATAGCTCCTTCCATCCAATCTGATCATTAAACTCTATAAAGAAAATTTCAAAATTCAAAAAACAGTTTGACGGGAGAATAAATAATCTTACGAGGACGCTGGAGCCGGTGACGGTGAACAAAGAGACGGCAATAGCGATGGCGGAGAGTTCCAGCTGGCCGATGTGTCCTACCATCATCAGCGACGTGATTTGCAGCATGTACTGGGATAGATTCATCGCCACCATCGGGCCTGCTATGTACCCTAGCTCTTTCAGCTCCCGACGGATTAACCCCGCGCTTGCGTCGTTGTCGTCATCGGCGGAAGAGGCGAATTGTTTCTCCGGCAGAAGCAAGCTCTGCCGCTCCGCGCTCATGGTGGTGGCCGATAATCTCTCGGTGGTGGGAATTGGATTTCAACCTCTCTGCGGAAAGAGAGGAAAAGAGGAAAATCTGGATACGCAATTGTACGGCCTTATATTGTGGTTTGGGCGCCGAAACTCAAATTGCTTTATAAACGTTCTATAAAAAGGCCAATTTGGATTTTGCAATTGCCATGGATTTTAAACCGAACCGATTGGTTCAACCATGAATCAGTCATTACACCGGTCATAATATTTTGATATAATCCAAACTACCACCACTTGGGTATTAATGTTAGCTCGGTTAGTATAGCTCGTGAATTGATATTATATATTTTAATGGTTCGAATGTCATATTTTATCTAAAAATTAAAAATATGATGGTAAATGATGTCTTAACAATTAATTACTTATTTAGACTATATGAGTTATGTCTATTTTAGAATATTATAAGATTTTTTTATAGACTTACCCGAACTGATCTTGAAATTTAACTCGGATTGTTAAGAATTGCAAACGACGCTGAGCCAAGCTCGAGATCTTACGGCCTCTAAACGAGCCGAGTCTAGTACGTGCTATTTTTACAAACTAACGAGCCAAGTTCGAGTTGGGAAAAGCTCGGCTCGGCTCGCTACAACCCTACTAACAAAGCCGGCTATCGAGCCATGGTATGACGAACTGGTAATCGAGTGCCAAACGAGCTGGCTCGCGAGCCGAGCTCACGAACATAATTCCTACATATTATGGGTAGATCAACATTGTAGCTTTTCCAGCATAATTCAGATTTTTCTTCTTCAAAATGGTTCAATTATGATTTTGCGTACCACAATTTAACAATCAAACCTCATACCGCCAATCTTAAAAACCACAACCAAATTATTTAACAATTGAACCACATACCTCTGGTCACACTGTTTCGGCTGCTATCTGATTTCGAAACTATGGTTGAAGGAATTCAAAGACCGGCGGCTGCCTACTAGTGGAATCTTTGTGGCACAAAATAATCACGTATAGCATAATATTTCAATTAGGGGATGAACTTAATGATGGGTGACCTTTCTGTCACTAATCATAGTGGGATTTATCATTATGAATACAATGTATGAATCTTACACGTTGGATATATGCTATTATAACTTGTTATTTATTAATGATTTGATCCAGATACAAATGTGGAAACCTCTAACCAGCTCGTTGATTGGAGAATATGATACGTTGAACGACCCCACACCATCTAACCTCAACCCGCCCCGAGGCGAACCGCAGATGTCGTTTTCGAGGATTGTCAACTTCGTTCTTGTTCGTAAGCGAGAGCTCAAATCAACGCGTTTGTGATGGTCGGACGTCCTTCGAACACCCTCTGCCTAGCGTCACCTGCCTGGATACATGTAACGAATAGAATGATGCCAATTCTTGAAATGTGTCATTTTAAGAGAGCACAATTATTGTTATGGTATACCTGTTTTTCCCAGTTGGTGCATATCGTGACGAGAAAGAGGAGAATAGTTTGCGTAAATGCGCCAGCTTGGACGCCAATCCAGAGTCCCATCCCTCTTAGGTCTGTCCAGAACCCTAATAGAACTCCAACCGGGATGCCGCAGAGGTAGAATGCGCCAAGGTTGACGTACGCTCCGATATGCTGCCATCCACATCCCCTTGCGATTCCTGAAGTAAAAAAAATAATAATAATAAGGGACTCCGTACCAGACCAGTCGAGTAAAGGTTACTCCCTGCTCAAGTTTGAGACGACACATTGATGTTCATGTTGCGATCGAGCACTAGAGCTTGGATTGCTAAGAATTCTCGACGAGCCAAACTCGAACTCACCTCGTGTCTTCAGTTGAAATTAGATCCAGTTGGTACAAACAAAGAGAATAATGATAATAATAGTCAAAGAGCAAAGAAGATCAACCTGAGAGAACGCCTTGCAAACTGTCCATTATGACTGACAAGCAAACCAGAGGAGTCATCCTTGTCACGTAGTCTATCACGTCCTAGTCATTGCTGAAGCTATAACCAAACACACGACGGCATGCGAAGAGTGAAGGCTCGCTACTAGTGCCTCAGCTGCTGTAACAGCCATCGCGGAATATACAGATATTCGAGCCGCCTCTGGATCACCTCTGCCTAGCTCATTCGAGACTCGAGTGCTACACAAAGGATATCATGGAAACGCGTTGGAATATTATACATGAAGAATCCATTTCTATGTCTTACGGTTAGAACTATACCTTGCTGCAGCGCCAAGTCCATTTGGTATGACATTCATTAAGGCAAACCAGACTGATAGGACTGATGTTTCGAGTTCAGGGTTTGGCAAGAGGCCGGAAAGCAGGACGAGAAGCTCAAATGACCACCATTCTAGGCCATAGTAATACAACAGGAGAAAAAACATGTTTAGAAACTTTGTTTAAAACCACATATTGGATTTGTTAAAAAAATTGTGACCAGAAACCTTACCATAGCATTACTGTGGAAGGGATGGCATAGCGGATGAACTCGCCAATGCCATTGAACAAGTCCTTAGAAATGGGGGTACTTGACATACAGAGCAAGAATACAAAACTCAGCCAGTATGACAGTCCCATAGCCAATGCTGCTCCCAAGTAGTGCAGTCTGGTCCTGAACACTAAGGCCCAACAGACAGGCACATGGAAACAAAGGGTACTAATGGATGTTATGAGCAATGGGATGATCAAACTCTGTGCTTGGAGGTATCGAAGCATCGGCTGAGCCAATGCATTAGAGAAGAGACAAGGAATGAGCCACATTTGGAATTTCCCCGCTTCACGTGAGATGGTCGGATCTTGGCCGACGAAAACAAGTATGTTCTCCATGTAGGTCCATAAGATCGACGGAGGAATACAGACCAACAAGAAGCAGAAGATTACTGTGTAAGTTTGAGTTCCAACTCTCCGATACTGACCAGCCCCGAATGTTTGTCCACACAGAGTTTCCAGCGCACTTGACATCCCTATCTGTGCCCACATATAAATACACTTGACTATCCAGTAGACCAGCACCTCAATAACTTGAAATTAGCTCAGTTTCTTGATAATTTTCGTTCATTTTCCTATCCAAAGCAAATCATAAGAACTCATTCAATGTCCTGGGAAACAAATAAAAGGAGAGCATTCTGGTACAAGGCATTGGAGACTAGTGGAAATATTTAGTTGGAAAATGAAGGAAAAGTTGGATAGTGTAATTAACAATTTCTTGTTTGGTAAAATTATTGTGAGAAAGTGGTGGTTTGTAGTAAAATACCATTTTGTAATGCAAGAGTGTTTAAAGACAATTTTGCCATTTACTTGGGAAAAAGGGCGTTTGTTGTCCTACATGAACCACAGTGTAGAAAGAAACAACAAACCAAAGTTCCGTTTTACGACTTGCTAAGTTGAAGTTCGACATAAAGTTCCATCCTTTCTCCAATATTCTAGTATGAAGGGGTAAATGTATATTTTCTCTTAAAAACTAAGAATGAACTATTTTATATCTAATATTCGAAATGAAAGAACCATTTTAAATATAATATTTGAGATGAATGAATCATTTTAAATATAATATTCAAGATAAAAAGAAATACAATTGAAAATTTAAAATGCACGTATTTGTATTAAATAATTTAAAACTCCACATGTAATAATATAGATAACAATATTATCTTGAATCGATACAAACTTAATGTAGGTAAGAAATAAAGAGTCTAACGTCATTTTTCAAATAAAAAATGACGATCGTATTGCTAAAAGAAGGGAAATTCAACAATTTTTCAATTTCAAAGGAAAATATGTGTATGATTGTGAGAGTCGTATGAGTGATTGTCGAGAATATAAATGCATGTGGAGCCGTCATGAATTTGAAAAACAATTTGGGTAAAAAATATTAACATTTTGATCCCCTTATTATTTTTAAAATACATGAAGCCGAAAGAATAATTAAACCGTGCCGCGAATTTTTAAAATAAAACTCAAATTAATCGACGTCTAGATTTCGCCGTGCGACTATGAAGAGAGCAAGACTGACCACGGCGACAGCCGTCACCGTCAAACCACCGGCGGCGCCTCTTCCTCCAACGCCGCCGCAAACTACACAAGCTCTCCTCAGGAAACCTAGAAAAGCAATCTCGGACCATCGCGCAGCTGCAGCATCGAACTCCACAACCTGGTCCCCGCTCAACCTAAGCCAATCGGAACTCTATCTCCCGCTCACATTCCCCACTGGACAGACCTTCCGCTGGAAGAAAACCGGCGATATCCAGTACACCGGCGCCCTCGGTCCTCATTTGATCTCTCTTAAGCACCAGGAGGATGAAACCGGCGACGTTTATTACCACGTTCATCGCACGCCGTCGCGATCCGACGCGGAATCGGCGCTCCGTGACTTCCTCAACTTCGAGGCATCCCTCGCCGAAATTTGGCGGGAGTTTTCAGCCTCCGATCCGAGATTCGCTAATCTGGCGACTCACCTGAAGGGAGCTAGGGTTCTGAGGCAGGATCCGTTGGAGTGTTTGGTTCAGTTCCTGTGCTCATCGAACAATAATATCGGCCGGATTACTAAGATGGTGAACTTTCTCTCGTCGTTGGGGGAGCATTTGGGGACCGTTGGGGATTTTGAATTTCATGAGTTCCCGTCTCTGGAGAGGTTGGCCTTGGTTACTGAGCAGCAGCTTAGAGAAGCTGGTTTTGGTTATAGGTTGGTTGATACTTGATACTAGATACTAACTCAGTCATTCTTCTTGTTCAAATGCAATCTACTTGTTGAATTGTTGATTAATATTCGTTTCTGTTGGAGTTTGGCAGGGCGAAGTATATTACTGGGACGGTAGATGCTTTGCAGTCAAAACCAGGCGGAGGTTCAGCTTGGCTTGATTCTCTGCGTAAATTGGAGCTGCAAGTTGTGATTGATGCTTTGATTACTTTGCCTGGAGTTGGTCCCAAAGTAGCGGCTTGCATTGCTCTCTTCTCCCTTGATCAACACCATGCCATTCCTGTTGATACCCATGTGTGGCAGGTCTGATATGAGAACAGGGAGCTCTGTAGAGAATTTTTCAGTGTTATCATGAATGAGATGACAATGTTTCTTCTAACGTGAACACATACCTGTTCTTTGGTTTTGCAGATTGCTACAAGGTACCTCCTACCCGAGCTTGCAGGTACAAAGCTGACACCGAAGCTATGTGTTCGTGTTGCTGATGCATTCGTGGCGAAGTATGGCAAATATGCTGGCTGGGCGCAGACTTTACTTTTCATAGCTGAATTGCCTCCGCAGAAAGCTCTCGTCTCATCAGATTCAAGGTCTCCCGAGGATACTAAATCTATGGGAAAGAAGGACAAGAAGTCGCAGAAACGTGAGATAGTTTTTCCCCTAAAAGTGATTGCATCATTATGGCTGATCCTTCTGTTCTTTATATGCTTTTTTTTCATGAATGAAATTTCAGGTCTCCTTTTCAAGTAATGGATTGTGTGGTTACCTTCGTTATCGGGCTACTTTCAAGAGTGATGATGGTCAACTTCAAGTTCTGAGGTGACTGAGTGGTAGTCCTCTTATGTGTAGGTAAGCGATCCACAGTCTTTATCTAACTACTGTATCGTTTAAAGTGCTGGCTGGCATTCCTTGTAGTGTCGTTTAGTTGCGGCTTGTAATTTGGACTGGATTGTTGTTAAGAACCTAAGAGTTTGCTCATTCAATAGCCGAAGCATGAATCTATCTATGGAAATAGAAAGATACAGAGGCAATGTGCCATGATTACATTTATCTCATCTCTATACAAAGGAAGATCCATAATCCATGTCAAACTGTCACCTAATTTTAGTAGACACTAGAGGAACAAAATTTGAGACCTGAGCTATCTACTAAAACGGAGACTACTCAATATCCATCAACCTGTAGGGAAATGGATTCCTTGACATATTTACTGGATTCCGTATTGACGAAATGTTCTAACTCTTCAATGTCATGAGCATCGGGCATCGACCAGCAGAACTTTGGGGATCCGCGGACATGGATCACCACCAAAATTTTGTTTTGAGAGGCTTATGGTACAGTCCTCCTTCCCTACGCAAGCCTGAGAAAGTATTTTACTGTTAGGGTTCTGCAAGTCGATAGAGAATAAAATGTCTACCTGCATTTTTTGTGTATGAATGCTAATTTCTTGGATAGGAGATATACTTAAGTAATTGAGTTCGTGTTAGAAGTTATGTGGCTGCAAAAGACCTTACTGGGAGTTTGTAATAAACAGAATATTCTGCTGGGAATGAGAAGAAAGCTATACTGAGCCAGCTATTCTTGTGAAGCTGAATAGGACATCAGATAGTTTAGAATCATGGATGCAGTCAAATTTTCTAGTGGTGTTTTGGCTTTCAGATGGGGTACATATATTTAAACTTGCTGCACTTTAGATCTTGTAATGAACTGTAAAATTGCAGAAGTAAAGCGTACCTTCTCTACAATGTGTCTAGAATTAGGTGAGTGACATTTGCTGAAGGAATAGCTTTTACAATCACCCAAAGGAGCTCCAAAACTTGCAAATAGTATTTTAGATATTGTTTGGTTTTGAGGACAACTAAGCTGGACCACGGATACGTGCGTTTCGGAAGCATACTGACACACTTTGGTGATTGAAACAGTATTTACTGTAATCCCAGGCGGGAACCCTGTTTCTTCTTCCAGCAAGACTAACATGTTCCTGGTTGGTTTTAGGAAAGACCGAGGGATGTGATACCTGAAATTTAGTTGAGCCATTAGCTACTGATTTTGGCAAAAAAATGTTCAACCTGTAGGATTGCGAGTCAAATTGATGAATGCATTATGACAAACCATGTTTGTGAAGGTTGTCCTCTCGGAGTACGATATGACATCCAATATCTCCCTATACTTTGTCCATTGACCCAAGCTTCACCTTTTCCCATGGAGCTTAGGTCCAAAGCAACTGGATCTCTGCCTGCTGGTGCATCAAAAACTGTCTGCCAATAAGACAATAACAGATTTATGAAGTCGTTTTCTAAATTTGAAGATATTGTCTTTATTCCAGGCAAAACTAAGGGCAACAATCTTTCTATCGGATCTGAAATATCAATTATTGAAACATAGCTAGTCATTCTAGTTTTTACCTTGTACCATGTAAGTGAATGATGAACAGAGCTCCCAAAATCATTCCAATGAACTCTGTTTTGCCCATCATCTGTGTAAACTTGTAACCTCTCTCCTAGCAAACCAACCTGCATTGAAATTTCATCCAAGTGTGTCATCATGATATATAGAAATAGTGTCAGGGTGTGTTAGAATTCCTAGGTATGTATTAGTCCTAAACAATGCAGTATGCAAAGGAAAGGCTAGAAGAAGTACCTGATAGCCCCATGCGTAGTTGGTGAAATCTCTGTCATCAGTGCTGACTCTGCGTAGTCCGGCAACCTTACGCTCAAGGTATGCTCCTGAATCCTATATAGGAACATAAGGTTTAAAGCTGTGAATGCCTATGTGAAGAAAAGTAATTCGAGTGAAATATCTTCTCTCGTGTTAGCTGCCACTCCAATCATTAAAGATATTGCTATATCTGGCTTGAAGTTCTCAATATTTTCAGCCAGTATAAAATCATACGAGATTTGAGAATTAGAAGTACCGGAAATCCAACTGTTGCACTAAGTAAGGCAATGTTGTTTACTCCTTCCTGTAGGTCAATTGGTTTCTCAAGAATGAAGACTCGTTGCCTATGACTTCCATGTGCAGACCCTACATGTTGATCAATTTAAATCTGTCATTTGATTGATGAAATGCTATTAGAACCTAAAGTTGGAACACACATCACAACAATAAACATTAGTCAGAAAAATCCTCTCTGTGGTAATATTTGTTTCTCTAATTAGCTGGTCTTCTGTAACTTTAAGTCCAATGCTTAAAATTAGTACAGAATATATCAAGATAGACAAAGGAAGTTTTTGTTGCTGTATCGGTCATGTATTATTAGCGTGGGGTGTTTACTAACAGTACCGTAGATCTCTTGTGTATACTCTTATACCTGATTGAAGCGTATTACCTTGATTTACTCCGTTGACATATGCATGCAGCACATGTCCATGTGAATGGACATTGAGCATGGATTTTGTGCTTGTTGAATTTCTGGTGAACCTGCAGTTTCAAGTGTACTAATGTCTTAGAAGCTTTACCAATTTCACTTAACTTGTTAGTTTTAGTGGTCTGAGGTTGAAGCTTACCTGAAAGTATACCATAGGTAGTCAGAGGTATCCTTTGTCATACTCAGTTGATCCAACAATTTGTCTGCTTTGATAGCAGTGCTGTCAAAATCAGGGATGGTTTCTTTATACTCTTGCCATTTGTCGGTTGAACTTAGCTGTTGTCTCAGTATCATTGATCGTGTATTCCGCTGTGCTGTTAGCTGTCCAGACAGGGGATTTGGAAGAGAGTCAAAAATAATGATTAGATGAAGATATTAGTGAAACAGGCTTTCCAATTACTGAAATAGGCTTAAGATAGCGATAACTTGAAATATTTATGAACCTAGATTGTATGTTCATCACCTTTGCTGTGTTGAAAGCAACAGTCTTGCAGTCTGGTAAAATGCTTATTGATCTCCGAGGCAGTAAGTACGTAGTGTTCTGGAACACAACTCTAGCAACTTTTGTTCTGTTCTTGTTTACCAGAAAGGCAGTACACTCCCCTGAAGCTCCTCTAAATACATAAGCCTAAAGAAAGGAATTGCAGAAGTCAGAAAGGAAGGACACAGCACCATTTGGTAAGAAATCATATAGTTTTGGAGCTCTTAATTTGCTTACGTCCTGTTGTTGACCCAAAGGGAATGACTTTTGAACCCCAGTGAGCAAAGACCGCGAGCATGACTTTATTGTGGCATGTAACTCCTTAAGATGACCCCATTTTGGCTGCCTGATTAAACCTGCAAAGGCATCAGTAATAGAAGTTGATGCTTATTGTTCTTAAGACATCATTAATGAGTTTGATAGGATAAACTAACTTAGAAAAACCTACCATACTCATCTATAGGTGCTTCATCGTAGTAACTTGTTGTCACAAAAGCAGCTGCCTTTCTTCCGAAAGTTGTTCCTCCATGATACTAGCAGTACCAAAGTTTTCTTGTTAGTCTGTTTGCTAATTCTAGTTATTGAATTGCTTGATTATGTACTGTGGATATGATGAAGCTTGGATAATCAAATACTCAAATACAAGATTTTCTTACCATGTAATAGTTTACATAACTTCCTTTCCTGGCTATGAACAAGGCGACATGAAACGCTATGTCTTGGACTGCTCTCCTTTTGGTTTCATTACCATATACCTGCAAGCTTCAGTCCAAGAAACAGAAAAGCTTTAGTTGACACGTTTCAATGGCGGATGAAATAGTACATTAGCTTAGGACTTACAAACTTGTCCAGTTTTCTGTCCACATGGATGGCTTATTAGGCGAGTTGGCTCCGTTAAACGTCTGATCACATTTATATCCGTTGCAGGTATTAATCTGCATAAATGGAGTACTTACTTCGGTTTAATATTTAGATATCATCAATCTGGTTTTGCAGGCCTGCTGAAGTTGCTAACATGGTCACGAGTTCGTACTGAAAATTGAGGAACTAACCACTGGATCCGGCGCATCATCTTGCTTGCACATCACCCAGGGCACACCAGTTTGAAGCTGAACTGCCATGCCTGCAGCCCAACGAACGTACGAAGGTCCTTTCTCACGATAAGCTGATTCTATAGTCTGGTACTCGTTCTCGACCTGTATAATTAATTCGAGATCAATTCCATACTGAAACTGGCAAATCAAGTTGGAAACTTCTTCCTGTTATAGTGTTATTCCATCCATAATCCCCAAACCTGTGATAGTATGATTGGACCTCCCTGCGACGCATACAGATTCTCTGCTTTCATCAAGTTCACTATCTTCCCTACGTATCTTTGCATGTGGTCCTACATATGAAACAAACACATATCATTAAGCATATACTGTCCTCTTGTGAATGTCTACTACTTCCATTTCGGTTCAAGAGTTTTTCGTCTCGAATTTGTAATGTACCTTGAATGGTTTGTTGTCTGATCTGAACTCAATGCCTGGAATATCATGTAACCAGAAGGGGAACCCCCTGCATTCAAAGAACGACAAGGTTCGATTACAAAAGGTACGATACGGTTTACGTGATACTTTTGTTTGTAGTGATTCAGTTACCCGTAAGTCCATTCGGACTCGATGAAGGGTCCGATTCGGAGAGTGACGTAGAGTCCCTGAGCATGGATTTCCTTGATGAATCTTACAATGTCTGCTCTTCCAGTGAAATCAAACTGGATTTTGTTTGCAGAAACAGTTGACAGGGTCAACGAAACAACTTTTTTTCCCTTCAGGAAGAGACACAAAAGGTAAAAGAAAAGCTGAGCTTTATTACTTACTTACCTGTCCTTGTTTGGGTTCATGCAAGTTCCAGAATACGTACGTCTGTATGACGTCTAGCCCTCCTTCTTTGGCCTTTGATATTAACGATGGCCACATCTGTCACAAAACATCAAAGATTGGTTCTCATTTTTGGCCTTACTCTTCTTTCCCCAGAGTCCAAAATAATTACAGATGACTACACTTTTGTTTTCTTTCTACGTAGAGGCTAGAGCTGTCGAAAGCAGACTCGACTCGACTCGAGTCCTGATTCTACCCAGTCTGGATTCGGATTGATCAAATGCTCACCATCTGTGATTTCCTTACTAGAAAATCTAAGAAAGTTGCACATTGCAGCTTGGTTGTGTGGGTGATATTCGAATGAGGTATTTTGTCTCAAATAATTCAGTTTGAGTTATTTGAGTAAAATATTTTGCTTGTCATTCGAAATAAAAATCGTGGTATTTTAAATTGTAGTATTTGAATTAAGTTATCACAAATACTTCGGTATGAGAGTAGTATTTGAAATATTTCAATTCAAAATTCATAATTCGTTGTTTTATGTTAGCTAAATAAAGTAATTTTTACATCTAAAAGAATCACATTTTCAAATAATATAAAATAAATTATTGAAATTTAGGAAATTTGAGATGGAAATTGAGGTTCAAATTTACATGTGAATTGTGGACCATTTCTACGGGAATTGTGGCCACTAGCCAAGTCATGTGACCAATTCCATAATCCAAAACTAGCCCTATATGAATGCGATCTGATTGATTTCTAATCCAATCAAACCAAATGGACATACAATTCGAAAACCCGTGACTCGTAATTTAATCAATCCGTCTCTTAAATATATATCGAAAATGTAGCCAAACATTGGTTGGCCTAAGAGGTCGCTAATTAGTGATTAAGAGGTTTCTAATTGGGATTATGTTGTAGGCCTATAAATTATGATTTGGTTTTCTTGTATCTAGCCAGTGATGAATGCTCATTGAAGGTGAAGCTTGTATTTGGTGATAGTTGGGCGTTTTCAGTAACGTTTTTTGTTGTTATCCATGAGGTTGGGTTTGCATTCCATTAATTCACTTATTAATTGTCAATTTCGGTTGGTAAAATTGAAATTTCATGATTGACTGGTTTAACCGTCTTAATCAATTGAATCTGGTCAGAAGTTATAACTAGCCGATTGTTAAACCGCCGTGGTTAAATAACCGTCGGATAACCGACAGATTAATGCCAAAATTGTAGTAGTTTTTATTAAATTTGGGGTAATTTCATTTAGGATTTGGGGATGAGTTCACTTCTTTGGATAACCGATTACCCGATTTCACCAAATATAGCGACCGGTCTACTAATCGGCCCAATTTTGGTTAAACCAATGCAGTTTGTTAACCAATAATAAACTAATAACCGATTAACTAAAACTGAGAAGCCAACCCTAACTCTTAGGTTCAAGCCATATTGCTTGAGTGCTAAAATTATGAGTTGGCAACTCAAAGTACTGAACTCAAATTTAGTACATTCCACAAAATAAATTTTCAGTGTGTTGTTTTATCCATCACCAAGTCTATCACTTGGACTTGAACCAAAATCACTCACATAATCTTAAAATTATAACATGCATGCTTCATTATGTTAAGCTATGTTGAAACTAATTTAGTGATTTCATTTATAGATTTCTATGTGTTTGTGTTATGTTTGTAGAACATCTGATGAGATTAATATTTTCAAAATCGTTTGTATAGTCAAGTTCGATTGGTTCGACTTTAAAACACTTATTAAAACGATTTTCATGATTCAACTGTAATTTGCAATAATTTAAGTGGTTGAGCCGAGCAATATCTAACAGTAAATATTTATTCGGACTGATTTTTTTTCTTTCTTAAACAAATCAAGAATTTGACTGATAAACCAGAGAGCAACCACAAAAGACGACCGCCGGCTTCGTCACATATTCCGTCGGAGAAAACATTGTGGCAATAAAAAAAGAAACGTACCTCGGGAGTGCTGCGTGGATAATGGATGGAGCCGGAGAAGAGAATCCGGTGGTGGCCGTTGATGATCAGAGACCTCCCGTCATAGCTCACTCCTTGATCACTACCATTCATCCTACCAACGGTTGAAAGATGATGATGATCGTGATCAATTCCCACTGCATCAATTCCGTTCATCGCCGTTGTCAACATTACTATTACCACTGCCACCGTCGCCGCTACAGCCATCATAATCGAAAACTGATTCTTCTGATTCAGAGGAGAAAGAATAGACAGAGGAATGGAAAGGAAATGAGGAAGAAGAAGAAGAAAGGTAGTGAACTCCGAACTCCAGCTAGCTACTTTTACTACTCTTCTATTTCTATTCTTTTATATTATTGTTAATTTTATTATTAATAGTATTTCCATATTTCTACCATTCTAAATACTCTTTTATAATGTTGGTATTCTACTCCAGGACGGGTTGACCAATGAATGATTCGATTTAGTAACGGGTTGAATGAAGTACTTTTCCTCGAGCATCTTTGAGTAGCAAAGCGATAGGTCAATAGCGTAAATTTGTAAAAGAGGGTGTGGGAATAAAAAGAAATAAAGTGTTTTTAGGATATAAAAAGGCTAACTAGTATTTAAAATGTTCGTAAGCGTTTAGAGTCTATAGCGGTTTAACTTTAGTCTCGTAGCTACACGAGTATATGAATACAGGACATAAGTAGGTAGATCAACAGTAACTCCTCTTTCATTAATGATGGAGTCACTTTCCTTTTACATGTAGCATTTGGAGATTCAGACTCTTAGCCACTATCAACCTCCTTACGAAGCCGCTCAAACCGGAGTTTAGATGACTTTGTTACTTGCAATGAGATGTCTTCATTCATCATGTTTATCGCGAGACGAACTGTGCCGCAGATTATATTGCCAATCTTGATGATTTTATTTTTTTGATAATTAATCTTGATGATTTTATTGGTCCGTATATTTTTTATAACGTTATTTGTAATGCTTAAAGAGTTCGCCCTAGTTCTTACCAAACAATAATAATTTGATAAGTAAATGTAGCCTCAAATTTTAGCGAGTTGATCACTCTTTTTAATCACGAGTTGGTCACTCTTTTTATTTCCTATAATTATAAATTCTCGATTTTAGCGATAGTTGTTTTTTTACAACCGGGTTTTCTATGTTAGATACGATACCATCATTCTTAGAAGAATTTCTGTTAATCAATAAATTTTGATATAATGTTTCTGTTCTGTTCATATTCTTAAATGAAGCCATTGTTGTTCTTAGAAAATTTTGGATGGTTTTTGAACTCTAGATTTCTGGTATGTGGATCAAGGCATGATAGCTTGCTGGCAGTATAATATGACAACTAATTAACACTAAAAAAACATGACTTCAACTGCAACACTTGCTCGTTCATACAACATATTAATACATACTCCCACCAGCGAGAAACAGAGATTCCAGAAGAATCCACCACCATTTCTGACCCAGCAGCAAGCAGTCTTCTTTGAGCGCCCACCAGCATCACCAGTTATTAAGCGCTGACAACAAGGGGAAAACAACGAGCACAATAAGGCATACGCACATACACAAGGACCCTTTCTAACTAAAAGATATATACCAAAAAAAGACAAGGGAGGAGGAGAACTAACTAAAATTGCTGCCGCCGCGAGTAAAGGCATGCGCATAATGGGCAAAATCTGGAAGAGAGGCTTCGTATGATGCACAGGACAGGATCTTGAACGTGTATCGTGATTTCTTCCCAGCCGAAGCAGAAGCATCATCAATGGAGTCTGTTGTTTCCGACTGATCAACTAGTTCGAAGTTACAGACAAATAAACGACCATATCGACCACTAATAGTTGTCATATAGCAGATAAAGATGGAAAACGTGTCCTCCTCCTTGGTGTCATAAGGAAGTGTCCATGCGTGAACAAGATAACTGTAGTCTTCTAGTTGGCCGTTAACAAATACTTCAAGTTCTTCCAGACGATCAATACCCAACTGAGCATGAATAGTTGACGGTTTCTCATCGAATTCGATTGGCTGTGACAGTTTTGCAGACACATAGATTTCAAGAGTCTCGCACTCGAACGACAGTCCCACCCGTATATATTTATCCCAGCAAATACATCCCACATAACCCCACAGCTTCTCAATCGCCTTCATGAAATGCGAATCACATGCCTTGACATGCTCCTCCTCGACCTGGGACACAACCTCAGGCTCAATTGTAGTAGTAATAGGGCGAGGATCATCGCAGAACTTGAACTTTTCAGCATCCATATCAAGGCAAACTAGACGATCTCTCCCACCCCATTCCCCAGAAGACAAACTGATGTATGCATACTTCCCTGACACAACAAAACCATTGGAGAATGGAGCAGTACCTCCTGCGAATCGGTACACGAAGGCATGGTCAAATGGGGTTTTCAGGGTTCTGGTTTCATGATAACCAGAGTTTCCATTCTCAGGGAGGTGTATAACCTCGCAAGACATACCCTCAGGGGGTCTGAAGATATCAGTAGAATTACAAGTTGGGATTATAAATATCTTCTTCTTACTGCTGTTGTTCTCTACGCTACCGTAGTAGGGGATAACAAGAGGAACTATTTTAGGCGTCAGCAGCTTGCCTGCACGCTTAAACCTAACACTGGAATCATTGATATCACAGACGAAGAATTCTTCGATTCCACAGCATGGGATGTCTTCTTTATCGATTTGACAGCTGCCGATGCGAGCGAAAGCATACAGATTGGAATCTACCAGTGCGAAACCGATACCTGAATGACGGTCAAAAGCGATGTCACAAGCGCGGCTCTTGATTTTGCCTTCCGAGTTCATTAGAGACAGCGTCACGACGCCCAAAGCTCGAGTATGCAGCAATCCAGATTTCCAGTCATGAAAATCTAACTGATCGTTGTCAGAATAATCACCAAAAGCATAAACAAAATCAGAATCACGATCATAAGCCTCGTAGTCGTCGTCGTCGTCGCAACGGCTCCTCTTACGCACACCAGACGTCCAGTTGTATTCCATACCGCCGACGCTGCGCAGGGTTGCGAGGGAATCCGCCTAGGTTGACAATTCTGACCGTTTAGTCGTTAAACCGACCGTGTCCTCATCGAGTTTGACGGTTATTAACCGTGTTGACTGGGTATTTTGCGGTTATGAGCATCTTTGAGTAGCAAAGCGATAGGCCGATAGCGTAAATCTGTAAAAGAGGGTGTGGGAATAAAAAGAAATAAAGCGTTTTTAGGATATGAAAGGCTAACTAGTATTCAAAGTGTTCGTAAACGTTTAGAGTGTATAGCGATTTAACATTAATCTCGTAGCTACATGAGTATATGAATACTGGGCATAAGTAGGTAGATCAACAGTAACTCCTCTTTCATTAATGATGGAGTCACTTTCCTTTTACATGTAGTATTTGGAGATTCAGACTCTTAACCACTATCAACCTCCTTACGAAGCCGCTCAAACCGGAGTTTAGATGACTTTGTTACTTGCAATGAGATGTCTTCATTCATCATGTTTATCGCGAGATGAACTATGCCGCAGATTATATTGCCAATCTTGATGATTTTATTTTTTTTATAATTAATCTTGATGATTTTATTGGTACGTGTATTTTTTATAACGTTATTTGTAATGCTTAAAGAGTTCGCCCTAGTTCTTACCAAACAATAATAATTTGATAAGTAAATGTAGCCTCAAAAACTCTATCTCTCAGACGCATAAGAATCGGGCTTAATAGCCCACTAAAATCGTGTGGTCCAGTTAGGCCGGGTTAACGAAGCCCAATAACCCAGCCAGGGCCTTATAAATTCAGTTCTTATCATTTGTCTGCCGTCAGCCTTCTCACAAACCCTAATCGGCACACTGTCCGAGCTCAGAGGTAAGCAAGAAGATGAAGTACAATCCTAGGGTTTCCTCCTCCCGCCGCAAGAACCGCAAGGCGCACTTCACGGCGCCGTCGTCGGTCCGCCGCGTTCTGATGAGCGCACCGCTCTCCACCGACCTCCGCCAGAAGTACAACGTCAGGTCGATGCCGGTTCGCAAGGATGACGAGGTCCAGGTCGTCAGGGGAACCTTCAAGGGTCGCGAGGGCAAAGTGGTGCAGGTGTACCGCCGGAAGTGGGTCATCCACATCGAGCGCATCACAAGGGAGAAGGTGAACGGATCCACCGTCAACGTCGGAGTCCACCCTTCGAAGGTCGTCGTCACCAAGCTCCGCCTCGACAAGGATCGCAAGTCTCTGCTCGACCGCAAGGCCAAAGGACGCGCTGCTGCTGACAAGGAAAAGGGTACCGCCGATGATATTATGCAGAATGTCGATTGATTATCGGTAGGGTGCAGGCGAAATTATGGGCTTAAGTTTTTTGGTTTAATGTTCGGTTATAGTACTGTGTCCTGGATAATTTTGTGGTTAAGGATTTACAAATTTTGGAGATTATGATTTGTAGGGATTTCGATGCTGCGTTGATTGCTTCTATTAAGTTTCAGTTCTTTTCTGTGTTTATGGATGGGATGCAGCATAGTCTTGCTTTGGTTTCCTGAATTTTCCATTTGATTCCTCAAGACTGTCTGTGATTGTTAGCGGTTCTGATGATTGAGCTTGCAGCCATTCTTTTCATTGAGTTGTGTAGGATAATTCTAGCATTAGATTTTACATGATAGAGAGAATTTTAGCTAAGATTTTGAAATGAAAGTAGCGATTTCAACGCTGCATTGATTGTTTTGCTTCAATTAAGTTTCAGTTCATTTGCTTGTTTATTAACATTTAAAACTGTGACTGGTTTGAAGTGAGTTTTTCCATTTGAATCGTGAAGATTGTTTGTTCTTGTTAGTGGTTATTAGGATGAATTGATGATTGAGCTTGAAGCCATTCTTTTCATCGAGTTGTGTAGTGTTCTAGCCTTAAAGTGTTTATATGATAGGAGAATGTGAACAATGGAGATTCTGATTTGTATGGATTTGAATGCCTGCGCTGATTGCTTTGATTAAGCTTCAGTTCGTTTCCTTATGCTGCTAGGATTGTGTGAATCGGTGATTACGGAATGCTTGCTCATCAACGTTGAAACTGTTGGCTGGTTGTTAGGGATTATAATGACTGATCTTGAATCCATTCTTTTTCATCGAGCTGTGTAGGATAGTTTTAGCCTTATGATTTACATGATAGGGAGAATATGATACATGATTTTGTTTCAGTAATGGTTTCGAAATGAAGCATACAGATTTCGTACTAGTTTTAATCTTTCTCGAGTACTGGTTGTCACACTATTTGTCTGGTTCACTGTCTAGAGATGGTCGTCCATCCATCATTCAATATGTGAAAATGGCAGAAAGAGGGATGCTTAGACGGAACAAGTGAGATGCTATTTTGTGTTTTCTGTTTTGAAATGGAGAAGCAACAACCTACATTCGATAAATAGCTTGTCGGGTTTCTTTCACATCGAATACATCCCCAGTGGAGTGGACAGTAATTTTGTTCGAGCATGTTGTTGAATCTCGGATTTGTTTACAGCATCACGACATTCGGATTGCTAGCTCGATTCTTGCAGACGCCATTGATCTTGCTTCCCTGAATCGTATTCTCAATTTTCCTCCACCAATCCAGTCAATATAAGCATAAGGTGCCATCCAAAATTGATGAAACAGAGCACAATAGAAGAACGTTGAATTGAACTCCTTAGGAGTTAATACTCTGCGTTGATTGAATTTCCATTGATTCCCTTTTCATGTTATATAAACTGACCTTCTTGATATTTGGATATTATCACGAGGGTATTATGTAGGGGTGAAAAGCAGTTGGTTAGCGGTTAATCGTAACCGGTCAAACTGGATAATCATATTCGTTTTTTTGGTACATTAATAATCTATTTCAGAATCGTTAATGCTTACCGGTTAACTATATCCATATTACAACCGTATACGATTTTAACCAAATATCCGATCAATCAACCGCATCCAAAATAATTTGAACATCAACGGACCACTGAGCTTATTGAAACGAATACACATCTTCCAATAGTAAACCAATAGTAAATGGTTATTTATGATAAGTTAATTTCTCTTAAAATGCATTTGGTTTATTACAAATGTCAAAAATGTCGAAAACTTCAAAATAAAAATAAAAAAGAAGGAAAAAATATTTCAGAAATATAAAAAATGACCTTGCAATCCGAAATCCTGAAAATCCAAGAACTGTGTTCCACTGGATTTAAAATCGCTTTCCTAATTTTTGAATTAAACAACACCCTAGAGTGAATTACGTTATTATCTTTGTTATGTGTACTCGTTTTAGAGACTCGTTTGTCTTTTGTGTTTATGTCATGTAATCTTTTCCGTTATTTCAGTTTATTGGTATGTTAGACTTCGGATGTTTCCTTGTATTTCAAATTAGTTTTATATCCGATTACACCTTTTAATCGTACTAATAACAGTCCCATTAAATTAACCTCGTACTCAAAGTCATTTCGGCCACCCAAACATGCCAAAGACAATGCCGTCTTTACGGGTAACCGGCCAAGTGGCCAACCAAAAACAATATCATCTTTACAAAATTTAAAACATTATTTATTCCGAACCTAAAGCGTCAAATAATTACCCTCATTTTTATACTATATGCATGATTACATGGTCACACACAGTCTTGTATTTATTTATTGTACTGTACATATTCACGTGTACACTCCTTTTTTAGTCACGTACTGTACACATTTCTATATTTATACTGATATATCAAAAAAATTTGGTGCGCTTAATTCTTTTTAAGTAACGTAAAACCATCCTGAACGTCAATTTTAAGTTATCGATCTTGACAAATCACAATAAATATAATTTTAAAATCTAATTTCTCATATTATTTATGATATCAAACTTAATTTTAATCACGAGTTGATCACTCTTTTTATTTCCTATAATTATAAATTCTCGATTTTAGCAATAGTTGTTTTTTTACAACCGGGTTTTCTATGTTAGATACGATACCATCATTCTTAGAAGAATTCTGTTAATCAATAAATTTTTATATAAGGTTTCTGTTCTGTTCATATCTTAAATGAAGCCATTTTTGTTCTTAGAAAATTTTGGATGGTTATTGAACTCTAGATTTCTGGTATGTGGATCAAGGCATGATAGCTGCTGAAGCAGATGGTTCATCATCGTTTTTATGAAACCTTCTTCGTCAAGAGGATAAATGGTATGGGAGCAATCGACCAAAAGCCATAGAACTTGCAAATCGAGTTTAGTCATCCATGTATGAGTGGAGCAATCGGGATGTGATCGTTCAGACATTTAGGGAGTTTATGGAAGAGAAATACAGGGAGAAGCAGTTCAAGTTCCGATTTCTTGACCTTGCTGGCAGTATTGTAACCATTGGCTGCATAAGTGTAATTAATTTTGGCCATTGATTGGAGGAAGAATGGGATATGGAATGATAGTAGAGATGGAAGACATCGTCATATAAGCTGGCATAAACTGCAACACTTGCTCATTCATACAACATATTAATACATACTCCCACCAGCGAGAAACAGAGATTCCAGAAGAATCCACCACCATTTCTGACCCAGCAGCAAGCAGTCTTCTTTGAGCGCCCACCAGCATCACCAGTTATTAAGCGCTGACAACAAGGGGAAAACAACGAGCACAATAAGGCATACGCACATACACAAGGACCCTTTCTAACTAAAAGATATATACCAAAAAAAGATAAGGGAGGAGGAGAACTAACTAAAATTGCTGCCGCCGCGAGTAAAGGCATGCTCATAATGGCCAAACTCTGGAATAAAGTCTTCGTATGATGCACAGGACAGGATCTTGAACGTGTATCGTGATTTCTTCCCAGCCGAAGCAGAAGCATCATCAATGGAGTCTGTTGTTTCCGACTGATCAACTAGTTCGAAGTTACAGACAAATAAACGACCATATCGATCACTAATAGTTGTCATATAGCAGATAAAGATGGAAAACGTGTCCTCCTCCTTGGTGTCATAAGGAAGTGTCCATGCGTGAACAAGATAACTGTAGTCTTTTAGTTGGCCGTTAACAAATACTTCAAGTTCTTCCAGACGCTCAACACCCAACTGAGCACGAATAGATGACGGTTTCTCATCGAATTCGATTGGCTGTGACAGTTTTGCAGACACATGGATTTCAGGAGTATCGCACTCGAGCGACAGTCCCACCCGTATATATTTATCCCTGCAAATACATCCCACATAACCCCACAGCTTCTCAATCGCCTTCATGAAATGCGAATCACATGCCTTGACATGCTCCTCCTCGACCTGGGACACAACCTCAGGCTCAATTGTAGTAGTAATAGGGCGAGGATCATCGCAGAATTTGAACTTTTCAGCATCCATATCAAGGCAAACTAGACGATCTCTCCCACCCCATTCCCCAGAAGACAAACTGATGTATGCATACTTTCCTGACACAACAAAACCATTGGAGAATGGAGCAGCACCTCCTGCGAATCGGTACACGAAGGCATGGTCAAAAGGGGTTTTCAGGGTTCTGGTTTCATGATAACCAGAGTTTCCATTCTCAGGGAGGTGTATAACCTCGCAAGACATACCCTCAGGGGGTCTGAAGATATCAGTAGAATTACAAGTTGGGATTATAAATATCTTCTTCTTACTGCTGTTGTTCTCTACGCTACCGTAGTAGGGGATAACAAGAGGAACTATTTTAGGCGTCAGCAGCTTGCCTGCACGCTTAAACCTAACACTGGAATCATTGATATCACAGACGAAGAATTCTTCGATTCCACAGCATGGGATGTCATCTTCTTTATCGATTTGACAGCTGCCGATGCGAGCGAAAGCATACAGATTGGAATCTACCAGTGCGAAACCGATACCTGAATGACGGTCAAAAGCGATGTCACAAGCGCGGCTCTTGATTTTGCCTTCCGAGTTCATTAGAGACAGCGTCACGACGCCCAAAGCTCGAGTATGCAGCAATCCAGATTTCCAGTCATGAAAATCTAACTGATCGTTGTCAGAATAATCACCAAAAGCATAAACAAAATCAGAATCACGATCATAAGCCTCGTAGTCGTCGTCGTCGTCGCAACGGCTCCTCTTACGCACGCCAGACGTCCAGTTGTATTCCATACCGCCGACGCTGCGCAGGGTTGCGATGGAATCCACAATTCTGACCGTTTAGCCGTTAAACCGACCGTGCCCTTATCGAGTTTGACGGTTATTAATCGTGTTGACTGGGTATTTTGCGGTTATGAACATCTTTGAGTAGCAAAGCGATAGGCCGATAGCGTAAATCTGTAAAAGAGGGTGTAGGAATAAAAAGAAATAAAGCGTTTTTAGGATATGAAAGGCTAACTAGTATTCAAAGTGTTCGTAAACGTTTAGAGTGTATAGCGATTTAACTTTAATCTCGTAGCTACATGAGTATATGAATACTCAGGGCATAAGTAGGTAGATCAACAGTAACTCCTCTTTCATTAATGATGGAGTCACTTTCCTTTTACATGTAGCATTTGGAGATTCAGACTCTTAGCGGCTATCAACCTCCTTACGAAGCCGCTCAAACCGGAGTTTAGATGACTTTGTGACTTGCAATGGGATGTCTTCATTTATCATGTTTATCGCGAGACGAACTATGCCGCAGATTATATTGCCAATCTTGATGATTTTATTTTATTTTCGGATGGTCCCGAGGCTTTCCGATACCTAATTTTCGGAAGGACCGAGACCTTGCGATACCTAATTTTCGGAAGGGAGCGAGGACTTCCGATACTTAATTTTCGGAAGGACCGAGGCCTTCCGATACCTAATTTTCGGATGTCCCCGAGGCCTTCCGATACCTAATATTCGGAAGCACCGAGGCCTTCCGAACCCTAATTATCAAACCCTAAACCCTAAATCATAAAACGCTTAGCCATAATCACCATTTTACTGTTCATATACTATTTGCGTCACCGGATTACTGTTCATCTACAATTACAATGATATATCCAAATCGGGAAACTTTGTACCGTCGAAAATATCAAAATATTTATTTCGAAAAGGGATCACGGTACGTTTTTCCTTACATTCCGGTGATCATAATTCGGGATGGAACGAAAATTTCTGTCGCAAGAGGCCCCGACCGGAACGAAATTTCGGCCGGTGGGGGCCCAGACCGGCCAACCGTTTCGGCCCGCAGTAGGAGCCGGCCGGGGCCCCCTCCGGTCGAAATTTCGTTCCGGCCGGGACCTCTTGCGACAGAAATTTTCGTTCCATCCCAACCTTTTTTCGACATTTTTTCCGAAAATTTTAACGTTATATCGTAATCTTTTTTTCAGGTAATGACATTGGAAACACGATATTAACGTTCCGTGGATGCACTGATTTCCCATGAGCACTTCGGTAAGCGGTCGATAATGAAATTTGTTTAACTGTTTAAGTAATACGAAATTTCGTCGATAATGATGTGTTGTGTGTTTATAATGTAGGGAGATTCATCGGTGAGTAAGGGTGACGGCATCAATTACACCGAACACTTTTTATCCGACGAAGTTTATGATACAGTTGTTGAAGCTTTTGAAGCCGCCAAACGAATTGCCCAGACGTTTAATTTCACGCTGACTAAAGGATCGAACAAAATAAATTCGGCGGAGCGAGAGTACCGTGTGTATCTTTATTGCTCTCGGGGACCTGTGCGTAAATCCTCATGTTCCACCCCGCCGAAACGGATTACGAAAACAAAAAAGTGTAACTGCCCCTTCAAACTGGCGGTGAGGTGTCGGGTCGTTCGTGGGGATTGGAAGTTCTTCATCGACGGTGTCGGCCACACCACCGATCGTACAATATCAAAAGGTTACCACAACCATTTTTTCGTGCCATACCCCGAAGCTAGCATAGAAAGTAATGCACTTACGAGTGAAGAGAAGAGCGAAATACGGGACATGCTTGCGACGCACACACAGCCGAACAAGATTAGGTACGCTCTAAACAAGAAGTTCAATTCGAACCATAATATAAATCAGATTTACAACGAGTCGTACAAAGTTAGGAAAGAAAAATTAGGAGGCATGAGTTCGACGGATTGGACATTGAGAGCCGCTACACGACTTGGATATTTTGTTCAGTCTACTGAGGATGACAACAAAAATTTGGCCAACCTTTTTCTCTGCCACCCCGAGAGTGCTCAGATGTTGGGGGCTTGGTATTACGTAATTCTAATTGATTCGACCTTCAACACCAACAAGTATAGGAAGCCAGTGATCCAATTGATAGGTGTGACTCCAGTGCAGAAGAACTTCACTATCGGCATTGTCCTCGTTGACAACGAAAAGGCCGAGACGTATATTTGGTTGTTGACCCAATTGCGCTCGTTGTTGGGGGAGCGACAACCAACTGCGTTTGTCACCGATAAGGAGCGCGGATTGGCTGTTACCTTGTGGAGTATCTTCCCGGAAACACCACACTTACTTTGCGTGTGCCATATGAAGAGGAACATAGCTGCGAAGATAAAATTTGTTACAAGGAGCGAGGAGTCTGCCGAGGCCTTTGTGCATGGGAGATGGAACAAAGTGTTGTACGCACTTTCCAACGAAGACTTCAACGAAGAGTGGGAACGCATGGTTGATAGTGATTGGGCCAGGATTGGAGGGTTGATAGAGTACCTTACCAGTGAGTGGCTTCCGTGCAAGACTCAGTGGGCTCATTGCGATACCAATCAGGTTTTTCACATCGGAAACACGAGCACTAGTAGAGTGGAGTCCCAATACTCGTCGCTTAAGACGTGGTACAACTCTTCCAATCAAGCTGTGGACTCACTCTTCGAGGGCTTCCATGCATCGATCGAGGCCAGGTGATCGAAGTTCAGAAGGCGTTAGATGACTCGTGTGCAAAGGTATTGGCATCCTCTTTCCCTAACTAGTTACATATTTCACGGTGCATAGATGTTTTAACTAGTTCATTCATGTTTTGTTTCATTCGGCGTAGGTCTACCGTTACGCGCAAAGACCACCATTTGTTTATCTCAATAATGCGGTATCGGCATGGGCGATTGAGCTTTTGGCCGAAGAGCTCTCGAAGGACGCACCATGTGATTGTGTAGTGGAGACAACACATGGAATCCCGTGTTATTGTAGTTTACACTCCAAGCAGGCCGCTGACGAGGAGCTGAAACCATACCACTTACATAAATTTTGGCGTTCATTGTCTTACACGATCCCGACAGAGCACGACGTTTGGGCTGAGCACGATGCTGCTGATCGCCATCTTCTTGACGGGATGGTTAAGACTATTTGCTCTAGAGGAGGGCCATCCGTTCGAGCGTTGAGTCGATTAGTTCGGTCAGCATTTCAACCCGAGTCGGAAAGTGTCAAGGAACCGAAAGTTGCCGATGCTCCTAAAGGCCGACCGCGTGCAAGAAAGACCGACCGTCGAAATCCTTCTTGGCATGAGCATGCTAGTGCACAGTGTACTGCTCCGAAGAGTAGAGGTAGCTCAACTAGATCTACACCTTCCTCGAAGGCTACTTCTTCAAAGACTGGTATGTTAACTTCTCGATGTACCCAGTCCTATCCCGTAGTATAGAACTTTTTGACTCACGTGTATTCCAATTTTGTTACAGTTCGTCAGTTTCGGAGGTACATCCCGGTGGGTAAGCACCCGATACTTGGTGACGTGTTTAACCCACGTGGGGATGGACATTGCGGATTTCGGTGCATTTCATACATAGTATCGGGCGGTGACGATAGCCAGTATGTGGACATCCGGAGGCGTCTAATGGAACATGTGACGTTGAACTGGTACGAACTTTACAGTAATGCCTATTCCACTGACTTGAACGGCCCTCATTCACCGGTTGGGTTGGCTATAGGAAACACCATGTGATGAAGCATGGTGGTTTTGGAACGTGGATTTTTTGGGGTATGCAACCATATTTAACTGGACTTTCGTTGTCTTCGGACCCGGACTTCGAGGGGTACCTTATGAGGAGACTTACCTATCGTTGGTAGTACAAGAAGGCACAACGGCACCAAGAGGTGTGTCGTATATAGTTTGCACCGGGAATCACTGGGTCGTCCTCACTTTGGATGATGATATTCCGGTGCTACCTATCCTGGCAAAGTCTATGTTCTGGAGGTACTGGGCGCAAGACAAATGTGGGAACATGACTTATACCGTGATGAGCATGTAGAGTATGAACGGTTGAATCCGTAGGTCATTTACTTAACATGCCTGAACTATCTGTGATTCGAACGTACGGTGCGAAATTTATGGAACAGTTTGTACTCATTTTATTCCATGTGTTTGTGACGTGAACAAATGTTCAAAACAACATATCCGAGGGGATCGGTGCGGGAAATTTATGTTTCGGAAGACCCTGAGGCCTTCCGCAAAAATATTTCGGTAGAGTAAGGTTCGGGCCGGAGCAAAGTTTCGACCGGGGGGGTGTCGACCGGCGGGTGGTTCCGGCCAGGAGTAGTGGTGGGCCGGCGGGTTGTTCCGGCCGGGACTAGGGGTGGGCCGGCGGGTGGTTTCGGCCCGGGGGGGTGTGGCCGGCGGGTGGTTTCGGCCCGGAGGGGGGGGGCCGGAATCTTGTTCCGGCAGGGACCACTCCTTTCCGATTAAATTTTCGAAAGCCTAAGAGGCCTTCCGAAACCTAAATTTCCGAAGTTTCGGAAGTCCTTCCGATACCTAAATTTCGGAAGAACTCGAGGCCTTCCGATTCGGAAGGGATCCAGGCGTTCCGAAACCCTAATTTCGGAAGGACTTCCGAATCCTAAATTTCGGAAGGACTCGAGGCCTTCCGATTCAGAAGGGATCGAGGCCTTCCGAAACCCTAATTTGGGAAGGACTTTCAATACCTAAATTTCGGAAGGACTCGAGGCCTTCCGAAACCCTAATTTCGGAAGGACTTCCGATACCTAAATTTCGGAAGGACTCGAGGCCTTCCGATTCCCCCGGGATCGAGGCCTTCCGAAACCCTAATTTCGTAATGACTTCCAATACCTAAATTTCGGAAGGACTCGAGGCCTTCAGAAACCCTAATTTCGTAACGACTTCCAAACCCTAAATTTGTGGAATAAGTATAAAAAAACATATAAATATTCAAATAATACATAGATAATACGAACTCATAGTGACTGTATGTCCAACAAACATAAGCATAATAAAACAACACTCAGATACATAGTCCGAAGAAAGGAAAGTACATCAAACACAATCTGAAACCTCAACTCTTTGTGGCTCCGATACCCCGTATAATGATCCTCAAACTGCATCCGAAACCCCTCCATGTGGTCGTAGTACTCCTGAAGAGAGTCGGCGTGCTGCCGCCCAAGCGTACCATCGAAGTAGGAGGCCATACCATCGAACACTCGCTGTGTAATCTACGAAAAAACATAAATGCAAAATTAGATAATCAACATGTACATATTATAAATCGCTCAAATGTTGACTAAAAATCGAACTTACCAGCTCAGCCGGGACTCCCACACCGAGGTTAGCCGGCGCCACGATGCGTGGGTGACTATGTTCGAGGAATCAGTCCATGTACCCTGGACCAACATCCGCACCAGCCGAGGCCCTCTCGAACATAAGGTGTAGCCGGTGAGATCTGATGAAGTCTTGCTCCAACCACATCCTATCATCAGCCGGGGCCCACTGGACGGCATATGTCCGGATAGATTTGGGCCTAATGGCCCGTAGCGGCACAAGGATCGAGGGGGGACGACCTGTGTGAAGCCAAACTGTCGGATCACACGATAAGAATCGTAGAACTCCCCTTCATCGGCACAACGGAGGAGACCACGGTAAGTCGTGGCCGGGACCTCAATGTCGGGATGCGACCCAAAAGGAAGCCAACAAACATCACGGGAATCCATGCTATCGAGGAGGCGACGGTAGTAGTCCAACCTCTCTCGTAGGAACCCGGCACCCCGACTAGGTGTCTCTGCACTGTCCCACCTACCAGCTAAAGCCTCTCCTACCCTATACTGCTGTCTAAGCGTCCTCGAAGGCCTCACACTCGGGAAGTACTCGTAGATCCAGGACTGAAGCAACGTCACACAACCTGACATCGCCCTGGCATCCTCCCTGCTAGCCTTCCCTAACTCCCGATACAACCAGGCTAGCGCACCAGCACCCCAAGCATACTCCGACACATCACTGATCGGACCCATGAAGTACTCCCAACCGAGAAGCCGTGATCGATCATCCGATCTATCCTGGAAAAGGGTACCTCCAAGAAGACAGAAGAGGAATACCCTATAAGCAATATCGTCCCCCATATGCTTACCAAGTGAGATCATGTCCCTCTCGTGCATGGCACCATGATCATACAGGGGTGGCCCAACCGTCTCCCCCCTGACCGCATACTCCAACGCAGCAGCAGAGCTGAAGCCAAGCGCCTCCGCTACACCCGCTCTCAAATCAACCAGAGGCCGGGGCTTATGAAGCGGTCGTCCAGTGACCGGGACCCGGAGAATGTGGAAGACGTCGTGCAAAGTGATAGTCATCTCTCCCACGGCATGTGAAAGGTGTTAGTATCCGGCTGCCACCTGTCAACAAATCCCTCCAGCAGAGGCTCATTAAAGTGGGTCGACATGCATCGGCCCAAGTGAAGAAGTCCGGACTCCTGCATGATCGGCCAAATGGTCCGAGTCTGGATGTCGAACTCGCTCACAATGTCCCACTGCTTAGGGCGTTTAAGGAACCTGAATACCTTAAGATCCCTGTAGCCCTCGCCCGACTCCCACAAGTAGTGTGCAATGTGACCCCCGAAGCTAGGGATCACTTTCGGCGTCCTCGGTCCCCCCTCGGGAATCCCTCCAGTGAGCTCCCATGTACGACTAAGACCAAAAAAGTCAACTCCACTGGCGGAATCCTCCTCCCGGACCCGCGCGAGACGGCTAGACTTCCCTCCTCTCACGCCGACACTGGCGGAGGCATGTGACGAGCCCGTAGAAGCCAGGTGCGGAGAACTCGTGTGCAGAGGAGGCATGTGTGGAGAAGCCATCGGCGGGGAAGTCTGTGTGTCGTCGTACTCAAACCCCGGTGGTGGACCCTCATCCTCGTCATCATCCTCCGGATACGACCTCGCCGGGTACGTAACAGGAGGGTACCGGTCAGGGGAGTCGTAGATTCTCAACTTCTTGTTCTTCTTCGCTGCCTCTCCCTCTTTCCGTCGAGAAGCGGTGACCACCCGCTCTTTCATCCGATCCAAAAAACCAACTTGTTTTCCTTTCCCTCTCATCTTCTGGATCCCATCGGTTTCTTCCTCTACCGGATCTCGACTGTGCGATTTACCTCCACCTTTCGTTTTCGCCATATTTCTCACTAAACTGCATTTAAACAAATAAATGTTTCTAATAAAATTCGGATTCTACTAAACTAGGTTCACTTCTTATTATTCCTAACTAAACCCTAATACCCTAATCCAAAACCCTAATTTTCCTAAATATTCACTAACAAAACCCTAATTATGGTTCACTAACAAAATCCTAATTTTTATTCACTAACTACCTAAATCCTAATTATTATTCACTAACAAAACACTAATTATTATTCACTACCAAAACCCTAATAATTCTCTAACATTCTCTAATTACACTAATCAAACCCTAAAAATTTTCTAAAACCCTAATCACAATAAACCCTAATTAATTTCATAATTTAAAAAAAAAAAATTTCCGGCCGGGACTAGCTGGGGCCGGAACGGGCGGCCGGCCGGACCTATTTTTTTTTCAAAATCGTACCTTCAACGTTTGCTTCCATCGATCTTCGGTCTTCGAGCTTCGATTTCTTCTTCCGTTCGACGTTTGAGAGTGTTTGGGAGTGTTTGCTACTGTTTGATTGTGTTCGGAATAGTGAATACACACAACAACTTATATGGATTTGATTTTACGAAAGGATAATCTTGTAATTCACTTAAATTAGAGCGTCGTTTAATTCGAAAGTTAGGGCGTCAAATAGGGATTCAGTTTTTATTTGACGCCCCTTAGTATTCGAACTAAACAACGTCCTAGATTGAGTAAATTACATTATTATTCTTTCGTAAAATCGAAATCTATGTAAAAAGTTGTGTATGTCGACGAACTAAACACTGCCAAACACTCTCAAACATCCTCAAATGAAGATTCAAAGAAAAAATCGAAGATCCGCCGAGCCTCAATTTATGTACGAATCGAGTTAACAAAATCGAGAAAAAATCAAAGATCCGTCCTTCCGGCTGTGTACTTTCTTCGGTCGGAATCGCCGGCCGGCCCAAATTTTTTTGACCGGAAAAACCGGCTAGTTTGCGCGAAATTATTTGGACAGTTGGATTCGATTTTTATAACTATACTTTTTATTTTTTAAAAATGTGGTAGTGGAATTCGAATTAAGTGATTATCATCTCTATTAATATTATAATTTAATTAAAATATATATTTAATTAATAATAATATGATAATTAATTAACATTAAAAAACATGACAGAACTATTTTAGGCGTCAGCAGCTTGCCTGCACGCTTAAACCTAACACTGGAATCATTGATATCACAGACGAAGAATTCTTCGATTCCACAGCATGGGATGTCGTCTTCTTTATCGATTTGACAGCTGCCCGATGCGAGCGAAAGCATACAGATTGGAATCTATACAATGTTATCTTATGTTAAGTTAAAATATACAAGGATAACATTGGTTGTATTCTTTTATTTAAAATAATTTTAAATGGTTCCACCAACATTTGTTTTAAACCCAAACGTATTAGTTCCTATTTTTCATTCAAAATCAAACGAAATTGGGAAATTCCAAACAAGTCATATAATAAATGCAACGATAGAGTAGGATCACTGATAGAAATTAAATAAACATCAAATGATAAATTATGATAAAGGCCAACTAAAAAGTCAACAATTCAATTATCTCCCCAATAAATATGCTCAACGTTAATCATCCAATCCCAATCCACAACCTCATAAAATTACTGTGTGAAAGCTACCCAACACTAAGAACGAGATTCAAGGCTGTCATAGGGAGAGTCATATATATGTATTTGATTGATTGATCGTATTAAAGGTTTTTCTTCAATATTATATATAAAAAAGGCCCAAGCCAACGTCGTCGTCTTCCTCTTCTGGTTCAGGCTTCTTCTCCTCTTCCTTCTTAGCTCCTACACCTCGGTGGCGGCTGTCGCCACAGCAGCTGCGGCGGCTAGAAACTTGCTACTTAAGTGTATATATTTGTTCTAATTATATGGCGCAATACGATCCGACCAAAAACGTCCACATCAAAATTTCTTGACGTTCATCCGCGAGAGAGAAGCCTCTTCAAATAAAAACCTGTGTGTTAAACCCTCTGCTGCCTTTTGAATGTAGAACTAGTAGAGATGAAGAAGAATATGAGAGGAAAGAGGAGTCAGATTAGAGAGGATAGAGGAAGAAAGAGAAGATCATTGAGTTATTTAGAGGAATTCTTGATCGATTACGATGAGATTAAAGTTCTCTCTAACTGCATGCATCTGATTATTAAGTGGATAATTGGGACGATGCCATGTGATTTTTGACTCGCACATACAAAAAGTTGATCCTCTTCAATCAGCAAGGTGTCCAAAATTGGCTACGTAGCTCCACTATTAATAGAGAGAAGCTGCATCCTCCAAGGGGGGTATTCCATATGGAGAATTCGTCTGATTTCCCAACAAGCCCTGCAAAACAAAAATGCCTAATTAGTATATACAATACGTTTTACATACTCAAACGTATCAATTTCAGACTTTACCATCGATTTTGATTCTTCTACCACGCTATAGAAAAAAGAGCCTTCGGTAAGCGTCACTGTTAGTACAAATGAGGTTAGAAACTTTGAAAAATAGTTATCAAATTCACTTAAAACAAGTAAAACTTAAACTAACTTACATGTCATTGATGAAGAACGCATCGTGATAGGATACATCACGCTGTGGAAGATAGTAGGAAAGAGGACATAGAAATCCTCCTGCTGCCTGCCACGGCGAACTCGAGGCTAACACGAACAAGAAAAGGGAACACGATTAATCCATCAAGTGTTATTCTGTCCTAAAGACAACACAAAAAGATAATGTTTTAACTTACATATTTCGGGTGATCGAGAGCACTCTTTATAAACTTTAGAATATGCCACGGTCTAACCCAGTTCAGCTCCTCATCCTCACTGCCAACCTTGCCCATGATTTCTTTTAGTTTACTCCACGATCTTTCATAGGAAGAGGGAACGGGTAGGTTTTTCAGTTTTTCTACCCAGTCCTTCATAATGCGGACGTGCAAACCTAGGTGTGTACAACCCATTAGCCAACTCTTCAAATATACTTCAGGACGCGAACCACCGATGTTAAGCCCGTTCCATATTGCGAAAACTCCAAAGAGAAGCTCCATCTTTTGCGGGATAGACATAGTGCACGGATGGCAATAGATGGTAAACATATTCCTAATTCAAGCAAAATAAAACCACCAACTCATCAGCACAATCAAACAATAAGTAACTAAAGTTAAACAAGTATAAAAAGTGACACTTACTTTATCAGATCAGGAGCCTGCATCGTTGCTAGAAGAACCAGCACTTCTACTGGAATTTCTTCTCCCCTATGCAGAAATAATGATTTGATTGCTGTACCAAGGTCCTCGATATCACCATTATGTGTAGCGCCTTCTCTTTTATTCTCCGGTTCAACAAAAATGCCCGTCCAATCCGACTCCTCCCCATTTTCGTCCCTCTCCACCAATACTCGTAAATAGCAGGAGCTTATAAACCCATGAGTTTTCCCCAATATCTGAAATTCCCCAAAGTCATGGAGAACACCTCTGTAAAAAAAGAATACATGCATTAGAATTGAGATAACGTCATTCTCCTAGAAAGTAAACTACTTGTTATGATCACCCTGCTCAGAAGAGTGACAATATACTTGTTATTCTCCTAGAATGCGTTTGAACAGCAGACTTGCATGGAGAATATGGTGTCCTTGTGATTTTTGTATGGAAGAGATGATAGCAGTTTGGGGGAGTGACACAAACGGCAAAAACAACTAGCAGAAAGACAAACCCAAGAAACAGCAGCCTTATAACAACAACAGCAACCCAGAAAAATTGGCAGCAGAGCCAATCTGCTACCTGCAATCGAACGAAACAACAACCAGGCAATTCCATCAGGATTCTTGGTCGGGATTCCTCCCCGGCAATTATCACTTCTTCATTACCAAAATACCACTATCTGTCTCCTTCCATCACTATAAGATAAACTATTCACCTCCTCAAACTTTTAAATTACCGTATGCTATCTATCTCTCACACACAAAGGAGGAGGAGGAGGAGATTTGAGAATGAAAGAGAGACCATAAGCCAGAGGAGGTTTGTGGGAATGGAAATTCAAGTCTATGCAAGCCGGAAAGGATGTTGCTGCCATAGTTGATTTATATGTGGACATGTGGCTAGGGGAGTGGAGGAAGTTTTAGAGGTTTTGTATGCAGGAGGAGGAAAACAATGCCTTTGTCAAAAAACCAAAGATAGGAATGTATCGGGTTTGGGATTTTCGGACGAGGAATGTCGAGAAGAACTCTGTAAAGGATATAGATAAATAACAAATAAACTCACCTTAATATTCCTTCACCCTTTTTTGTCAATTTTCTCACGGTCCAACCGGTGCCTTCAATCGAGAAAGTGAGCACTTCTGTCAAAGCAAGTCGACTCGGGGCAAGTGCGGCTGAACAACCTTCTGCATCCAGTATCTACGGAAAAAAACATTAAATGTTATTTACCCAAAAAAATTAGAAGTTTTTAAAGAAAAAGTTGACAAAGTCTTGCAGAATTCCAGAAATCAGAATGATTCTGGTATGATAATTCTTATTTCTGTGGTTTCCTTTACATATATACACAATCTGCATCATTAGGATGCAGATCCAGCTCGTAGTAATCCCTACAAATCAGGGATTTATTCTACCTACCACTTACTATGAATACACTGCCTAAATCAGGCTAGACTGATTCTATAGGATAGCTAGATTACTCTAAGTTATACGCCTAATAATATCCTAGTTATTTCTGTAATTCAACAAGTCTCATATAGCAAACATGATCAACCATGATCTCAACAACAAGCAACAGAAAACACTCCACGACTAACAAACTAACGAGGGACCAAAATGTAAACAAATGGAAGTATTGAACTAAAACGACAATCACAACAGACTTGCACAATAAACCAAAACGCACAGTTTCATTAACTTATTAATTCCAACAAAAGTTAAGTAAATAAAATAGTAATACTTACTCTTTGCATCTGGCGTACATACTCGCGAATTTTCGCGGGATATTCAGGTACTGTTTCATAATGGTCGCTGAGAAGTCCCACTTGTTTCGCTATATGTTGCACCACTTGTTCTTCCGAAGCCGCATTCATCATTCAGCTTGGAATCTGCAGATGCAAATTCATTGCTCTTAACATTAATTAACTACTCCTATGATTTGTAGATGCAAATTCATTGCTCCTAAAAACAATGTCTATTGAATTTATGAGAGGAAACTTTCTATAGTATTATGATGATTCTGGTATGATTATTATTTCTGAACTATTGAATATACATATATATACAGGGTCTGCACCATTAGGGTGCAGAATCACCTTATTGTAATCCCTATAAATCAGGGATTACTCTACCTACTACTTACTACTATTATTCTGCATAGATTAGGCTAGAAGAATCAAATAAGATAGCTAACCTACTCTGATTTCTACGCCTACTTACAATCTACTTATTGCTGTAATTCAACACTCCCCCTCAAGCTTGGCAGTAGATGTTATAGAGGCCAAGCTTGCCTTGTAACTCATCAAACATATCTCTAGACAGTGCCTTAATAAGAATATCAGCGATCTGCTGCTTCGATGGAACGTATTCCATCTCGAATTCCTTGTTGTTTACCTTCTCAGAAACGAAATGACGATCTAGTTCAACATGTTTAGTGCGATCATGATGAACCGGATTCTTCACAATACCGAGTGCTGCCTGACTATCACACAGCACTCTAACAGGCCCCTCATCCTTCATCTTGAGTTCCTTCAAGATACGCCTTAACCAAACTCCCTCGCAAATGCCATCTGCCAGTGCCCTATACTCTGCTTCAGCACTGCTTCTTGAGACCACAATCTGTTTCTTACTCCGCCAGGTCATTAAGTTTTCCCATACATAGGTGCAATACGCTGAGGTTGACCTTCGATCTGTAAGGTCTCCAGCCCAACTTGCATCCGTGTATATAGAAATTCTGCGACCTGAGTGTTTTTGGATTAGTAGTCCAACACCTGGTGTGCCTTTTAAATATCTCAAAATCCTCATCACTGCCTCCATATGTTCTTCATTTGGATTGTGCATATGTTGGCTCACGATGCTTACTGGAAATGAAATGTCTGGACGTGTGTGTGCTAAGTATATTAGCTTCCCTACTAATTTCTGGTAGCTCCCTCTTTCTACTAGCGCTGCTTCTTGGCCAAGAACAAACTTCAGATTGTGTTCCATTGGTGTGCTAGCTGGTTTGCACCCAATCATCCCAGTCTCCTTTAACAAGTCTAGGACGTATTTCCGTTGGGACAAACTCAGTCCCTTACTCGATCGTGCGACTTCAATTTCTAGGAAATACCTCAAATTTTCTAGGTCTTTTATCTCGAATTCCAGTGCCAGTTTCTCCTTGAGCTTTCTGATTTCCGTTTCATCATCCCCTGTGATGATAATGTCATCAACGTATACAATAAAGATGGCCTTTCTTCCTTCCTGATTCTGTTTTATGAACATAGTGTGATCCGTTTGGCACTGATAGTACCCGTACCCTTTCACTGATTGTGAGAACCTCTCGAACCATGCTCGTGGTGACTGCTTGAGGCCATACAGTGCCTTTCTCTCGCCTACACACCATTCCCGGTTCGGTGGTGACACCGCCGGAACACTCATATACACCTCCTCACTTAAATCTCCGTTTAGGAAAGCATTCTTCAGATCTAGTTGGTATAGGGGCCAATCTAGATTTACTGCAATGCTTAGGAGAACTCTCACGGTTTTCAACTTGGCTACTGGAGCAAATGTCTCCTCGTAGTCCACTCCATAGCACTGTGTAAATCCTCTGGCTACAAGACGAGCCTTATACCTCTCAATCTTCCCTTCTGAGGTATACTTCACTGTGAATATCCACTTGCAATCGACTGTGGATTTCCCCGTTGCGATCTTACTATGTCCCATGTCTTATTTTTCAGAGTGCATTTATCTCTTCCAATACTGCTGCCTTCCAGTGAGGTATACTCATAGCTTCTTCAATAGAGTGAGGAATCTGTGTATCATCGAGAGTCCCTACAAAAGCCTTGTATTTCTGGCTTAGATTTCCATATGAAACCCATCTCTCAATAGGATGAGTTGTACACGATCTAGTCCCTTTCCTGTGTGCAATTGGAAGGTAGACTGTCTCATGATTCCCGACCTCATCACCATGTTCAACCCCTTGATCCATTTGGTTTGACTCGTCTTCTTGGGAGGCCAGGGTCTCATCAAATTCCTGGACAGGTTGAGCATGTGTGTTGACTGTCGCCTTCTTCCTACGCTGATAAACCAGGAGAGGAGGGGTTTGGCTGGTTTTTCAGTGGGAGTGGATTGGACTACCTCAGGAGAATCTAGAACAATTTGAGAGTCGAGAGTAATAATACTCCCAATGGAGGACTAAACCATAGGATTCTTCCCCTGAGGCGGACAGTGGGAGTAATAAGGAAGATTTTCAAAAAACGTGACATTTTTTGAGTGATAGACTTTGTGGTTACTTGGAGAGTAACACTTGTAACCACTGTAATGGGACGAATATCCAAGAAAGACACATTTGACTGCTCTAGGATCAAGTTTAGTACGAAGAGATGGATCTAGGTGAACGAACACTGTACAGCCAAATATTCTAAGAGGGAGGTCAGACGATAGAGCATGACTATGTGGGAAGATTTTTAGAAGAACACTACGAGGAGTTTTAAAACGTAGGGTTCGATTTGGGAGACGATTGATAAGATAAGTGGCTGTGAGGACAACATCACCCCATAAGTTCTTTGGAGCCTTGGCAGCAAACAGTGATGCCCTCGCAACCTCCAGGAAGTGATGGTTTTTGCGTTCAGCAATTCCGTTCTGCTGAGGGGTGTAAGGGCATGAGCTACTGTGAGCAATGCCATTAGCCGTTAGGAAAGAACTTAAGGATTGATTGAAATAGTCCTTTGCATTATCAGTGTGAAGGACTCGAATAGGAGTTTGAAACTGGGTTTTGACCTGATTTAGGAAATTTTGAAATATATTTTTTGTTTCAGTCTTTGATTTCATGAGGTACGTCCATGTTAAACGGGTGTGATCATCAATAAAGGTGATGAACCATCGAAACCCACTAACTGTTTTTACAGAACACGGACCCCAAATATCGCTGTGAATGATGGAAAAAGGATGTGTTGGCTTATATGGTAGGCTAAGGTAGACGACTCTTGTTTGTTTTGCAAGTTGACAGACCTCACTATAAAAGGAACTCGGATTTTTATTGATAAATAGTTTAGGAAACAGCTTTTTAAGATAAGAGAAACTAGAGTGGCCTAACCGGTAGTGCCACATCATGACAGGACAATCTAACTAGTTCGTCCTAGAACTTAGGTGCACTGACTTGGAACCCTCTCCCCCTGGTCTGAATCCGCTTATTGTACTCAGAAGGAACAGTCCGTCACACAGATAAAACCTGCCAATCATCCTCTGAGATCCCACCTCCTGCAATATACATTGTGATGGATCACATGTTAGACGGCAGTTAAGATCTTGTGTGATCTGACTAACAGAGATTAGGTTACAATTCAGCTTAGGAACATATAGGACAGGGAACACAGCCTGATTTGGAGTCAGGTAGGCTGTCCCAATCCCTTCGACTGGAGCAATTGTTCCATCAGCGATACGGACTCCTGCTTTCCCTACATGAGCCTGGATATTGTGGAGCAGCTGTCTAGAACCCGTCATGTGTTCAGTAGCACCAGTATCCAATATCCAGTGTTGGTTAAAATGACTTCGAGTGGATCTAATACCTTGGCTAGCAAACAGGCTGTGGTGAGTTTCAGAGGGTCCTGCTGATGCCTTCTTAGCAGTATATTGAGCCATCATCTGCTGGAGGATCTCCATCTGTTCTCTGGTGATCTGACCAAACTGTTGAGCTTGGTCAGTTGCAGCAGCCTGTGCATAAGCCTCCCTTTCTGCCTTAGGTTTCCAATCCGCAGGCTTCCCATGTAGCTTCCAGCATGTTTCCTTAGTGTGTCCCATCTTGTTACAATGAGCCTTCTCCTGCTCTCTTCCCACTTGATTTCAGCAAACGCCTCCCTAACTGAAGGAAGGGAAAAACGGCCCATAATCCTTCCTTTGGCCTCATCTAGGGCCTGATTTAGACCAAGGAAGAACCGGATGGTTCGCTTTGTCTGGAGGATCTGCCTGTAGAGGTCTGCATCCTCCGTACACTTCCATAGGTGGATGTCGTATAGGTCCTGCTGTAGCCAGCACTTACTTAGTTCGTCATAATACTGAGTGACTGATTTCTCCCCCTGCTTGAGATCATGGAGACGCATTTCCACTTCGAAGGCCTCTGCTTTGTTGGCCTGATTGGAGTAGGTGTGTCTCGCTCCTTCCCAGATCTCATGAGCAGTTTGGTGGAGGAGGAACTTTTCGCCAATGGACGTGGTCATTGAGTTCAGGAGCCATGACTGAACCATGTTATCCTCAATGTCCCAGTTGGCAAACTCTGGATCTTCTTCTGCTGGCTGTTCTGTCTTCCCAGTCAGGTATCCTTTCTTCCCTTTCCCTGAGATGAATTTCAGAACGGACGACGACCACTAAAGGTAGTTGTCTCCGTTCAGCCTGTGATTTGTGATGCAGCCTAAGACAGTTTCTGATAGGGCTGCTGGATTCGTGCGTTTCAGTGACGGATCCTCTGTAGTCACAGAGGGAGACTGTGGAATATTGTCAGTGTTGTTCATGACTGGAGGGTGAGAAATAGAGAAGGAGATAGGAGTTTAGAGAAGGTGAACGGGGCTTAGATCTAATGAATATACCCTCGCTCTGATACCATGTAGAAATCCAGAATAATGATGATTCTGGTATGATTAATTATTTCTGAATTGTTGAATATACATATATATACAGGGTCTGCACCATTAGGGTGCAGAATCACCTTATTGTAATCCCTATAAATCAGGGATTACTCTACCTACTACTTACTACTATTATTCTGCATAGATTAGGCTAGAAGAATCAAATAAGATAGCTAACCTACTCTGATTTCTACGCCTACTTACAATCTACTTATTGCTGTAATTCAACAGTATGTTGATTAATTTTCTAGTTTAGTGGATCAATAAGAGGAGAGATCAAGAGAACGAGTTTGTTTCAGTTAAGCAAAGCAAATTTCATTTATAGCCTGCAGAACTACAAGTGAAGTTTATGGAGATTTCCTATAGAATTGAGAGCTTCCTAGGCTTAAACATTTCTAGCGGGTGATAATGGACTATAATGTGATATATATACTTTTATTTGTGATTATTCTTTACGCTAGTCTGGGGGTGTATGTAACATCTACCAAAACCTCAGTTAACACTTTGGGTGACATCTTTTCTTTTATCAACTTATCTTACTAATTCATACTTTAAACATCTGGTATTCTGTAAATGTAATGGTTAGTATACGTAATATAGGCGAGCCACCTGTAAACTGGGAAAAGATCCTTGATGGAATTCGCAAGATGCGATCTTCTGAAGATGCTCCTGTAGATACTATGGGATGTGAGAAAGCTGGAAATTCTCTTCCTACTAAGGTACGTCCTTGATTATACAATAAAAATGGAAACACCAAGGGGCTGGCCTAACAGTTAACTAGTTAAGGCATACCAGAATAAACTAAAACTTCACTAGTATAGTGTGATTGTTACTCGTTTCAGCAAAAAAAAGAGCATTTGAATTAGAATGATAGCTGCAAAAAATGATCCTATCTCAAAGGGTGAAGCAGAACACTTAATTATCTTCATGCAGCTGTGTGAATTGTGATATCCCAATCTTAGATTATTTTCCAAGACATATCTATGCTAGCTTCTGCATTTTTAAATCATAGACTACAATTATTTTTAACTCTATTCCGATTCTATAAATATGGCGGTATAGGAAAGAAGATTTGCGGTCCTCGTCTCTTCACTGCTTTCAAGCCAGACCAAAGATCATGTTACTCATGGTAGGTTTGTGCACATACTATCTTATCATTACGAAGGATGATGTCAAAAATACTTTGTACATAGGTCGAAAGTAAGATAATGTAGGGACAACCAATGAGATTAGCATGCATGGTTAGTTGCTGTAATATTATGCCTTTACTGTAAGAATAGTTAAACAGCTCAAGAAGATCGAGACCACTAGTGCGATATCAAGTTTTCCAGCATGTTACTTCTGGGATTATATTGTTTTCTCAATATGTCATTTTCCTTTGATCACTATTTTAAAATGTTTGTATATGTAATGTCGGGGAAGGCTGGTTAATTCCATCTTTCTTACTCCCTTTCTTGCAACAAATTATTCACAGTAACTTCCAGGCCAGTCAGTCACTACTTACTTGGTGCAACTTACAACCAAAGATATCCTTTCTATTTGCAGGAGCAATTCAACGTCTCGGTCAGAATGGGTTGCTTCATCCTGATGCTGTTGAAAAGGCAGATGAAACAACAATCAAAGATTTGATTTATCCCGTAAGTTTCTTCTGTAATTATGTTTTGAGTTGGCAAGGGGCTATATTTATGTAGATTTAAAGGCGAGAGGCATATGTAGCTGTACATTCTTGTATATATGTACCAGGTTGGTTTCTATACAAGAAAAGCAAGCAATATGAAGAAGATTGCAAAAATTTGTCTTACAAAATATGACGGGATATACCGAATCAACCCTAATCCAAAAATCAAACAAATCAAAGAAACACTTTACCTTAGTAGAAAGCTGGGAGCAATTCGGGTGTCGTGTGTTTGGCTTTAAGCTCCCGGGGCGAAAAAAAATCTTCCCGTTACTTTACTTGCTATTCCCAAGCCCAAACAACCCCTAGGGTTTCTCCTTTCCTCCCACCTAATCCAACGGCATCATGAGCTCCATTGTAACTGAGATCTTCAAACAAGGCGAAGTTGTCGAGGTGAGAACGGACGAGGATGGATTCGCCGGAGCTTGGTTCCCGGCCACCGTTGTCAAGTCCTCCACCGAGAAGGAGAAGAAGATTGAAGTTCGGTACGAAAACCTAGTCAATAACGACGGACTCCGTTAATAGAGCTCTTCGACCGTGCTTGCATACGACCCGCTCCTCCCAACGAAGGACATGAAAGCGGAGGAGGAGCTAGGTTTGACGTGGACGACGCCGTCGACGTTAAAGAAGATGGAGTCTGGTGGTCCGTGTCGTCGTTAAAATCTTAGAAGGAGGCAAGATCTACCGAGTGATCTTCGATAAGCCGAATAATAATATCCTGGACTATGGGCATGCTGAAGCGAGGCCCAACAGATCCAGCCCAATATCGTTTTCAACATATCTCAAAATCTCTGGTTCTCCGTCTCCTGCGCTATCGTTCAAGCAAAATCTCTCGAGAACCCTAGAACTCTGCAACCGACCCAGCCGCCGCTACGAAGAATGACGGTTGAGGAGAAGCATCTAAGGTTTCACTCGGACTGGGTTAATGGAGAATGGATTCAACCTAAAAACAGGTATTATGAATTTTTTTTTTGCTTTTATTGAGGACTTTGGGTTGATTATGTTTCGGTATTGTTTACTTGCAAGCAATTGGTTTTTTTTTCATTTTTTGTATATTATTATCAATATAAACATGTGTTGTTTTAGTTTTTCGCTGAAGTTAACAAGTTATACCTTTTTTTCATTTTAAAGACACCGGATCCTTCCGGATACTTGGGTTCCGGGACTTTTCATAAAAAAGAGTGCGGAAAAGGATGAGGGTGGGGGTGAGTATCGATTATGTTTCCTTGTCAAGTGTCCAGGGTTGGGCAGTTTGGATAATGCAATAAATGTAAACGCAACAAAGGAAAACGTTGTGATTGTAGATTTGCAACATATACGGCCCTCACCTCAATGCCAATCCCGTACAGACTATGAATTGCAGGATCATGTAGATGGTTGGATTGCTGAAAGCTGGCAGAAGGGACTGATTACTAAAGTTACTAAGGGAAAGTACACAGTCTCCCTTCAGCAGCGGAAGGAAGACAAGGAGTTTAGCTTCAAAGAACTTCGGCCTCATTTGGACTGGGTTGATGGAGAATGGAAAGAAAAGTCAAAAGTTCAATCCAAGGTGAAGTGAATTTTATTTCAATCTATATGATTGTTGGACTCAGGGCTATATCTACTGCTCCCTTAATGCTATTTTTGGTTCTGCAATTACAACATGTTCTAGCAATTGATATTTCTAGTGTACATTTTTTATGTTTCCTCATATTTTGTGTCGCAAGTGAGTTTTATGTGTGTTTTTCTTTGTCCTGCGTTTCTGATTTGTTGGGTGTGCTTGTTCATTCAACACCCGGAAACCTGTCAGGGACTTGTCAACACTGAAAGGCGAAGGCGTGGTGATAATATTTCTGCTGCAAAACTTCAACTGACTGTAGTTCCTGTTATCAGCAAGAAAACGCCTTGCTCCTCAACCACAAGAACCAACATGGACCATTCCACTATCTCTGCTGAAAAGTCTGCTTCGGATGTCTTTCCCTCAAGCAATAAGAAGGTGAAAGTAAATTCCGACATGGCCGGTAAGAAGGTAACCCATTGTGACACCTTAATGATAGAAGGAGATGCCGGAGAGGCCCCTTTATCTGTCAAAAGGATAAAGGAAAGTTCAACTCAAAGGGGAACTTCTTCAAAGCTACAAAAGGAAAGGTTAACAAAGGCCAAAAGTTCTCAGGATTGCAACCAGCTTTCTGAAAACACTGTGACCTCTCTTTAATGAATACATGACCATAATGTCTTTTTTCCTATGAGAATGGCATATACTTTTTGTTTGGTTTCTGCATTTAGATTAGCAGATGTTAGTTCTATATAATGCGTTGTCTTGCCAAGTTGTTTTCTAACGTATAAGTGATTCTAATAATTTATAAGGATGCTGCAGCGGCTCTAAATTTTTAAGTTGTATTAGCTGTGCTGAACTAATTTCCGTCATGATGGAGAGGGTATTTAGCTACTCTGTGTGTGAGTCAGATAAGGTTTTCTTTGATAATGAATTAAGGTTTTTTGAGTAACCTATTTTAATTACTCATGCAGAAGAAGAGACAAGCAAATCCAGTCAAACTTGGCAGGAATGGCGAGGGTGCAATTGGAACGAGTCACTCTTCCAAATCTAGTCCTATTCTAGAAGGTGACAAACTGAATCCCTTGGCAGATAAAAAACGGGGAAGCAATTCATCTGGAGAACGGACCTTGGTAAGCAAGTTTCTGCATGCTTGTTTTAGTATTCAGAGTTGTGATGACCTGTGTCTGAATTGGTTAAATGGTAAGGAAATTCTGATTTCTTCAAATTTAATAAAGCACAATAAAATTTAATGCCAAGCATTATAAAATCTTTCACCTTTGCTCTGTTGAATTACAGCAATATGGTCCAGTCATGGCTCCTGAACTCAATGACCACGTCCATCGATGAAAAATTCCTTCTCCATCAAACTGCTCACGAAATCTGGGATGGAGCTTGGCATACATACTCCAATCAGGCCAACAAAGCTGAAGCCTTTGAAGTGGAGATGCGTCTCCATGATCTCAAGCAAGGGGACAAATCTGTCACTCAGTACTATGACGAACTGAGCAAGTGTTGGCTGCAGCAGGACCTGTACGATGTCCACCTGTGGAAGTGCACAGATGATGCGGAGCTCTATCGACAGATTCTCCAAACAAAACGGACCATCCGTTTCCTCCTTGGCCTCAATCAGGCCCTAGATGAGGTTAAGGGTAGAATCATGGGCCGTCTCCCTCTTCCTTCAGTCCGGGAGGCGTTTGCTGAAATCAAATGGGAAGAGAGCAGAAGGAAGCTCATGATCCCTGACTCCAAGAGCACTCCAGTGGAAGGATCTGCCCTTGCCACTCATTACACTGGAAACTCGCAAGGAAATGCAGTGAATGTTCCACTTCGTGAATACCAGCTGAACATAGCGAGGGCAGCATTGTTTTCAAATACATTGGTTGCATTGCCTACTGGACTTGGCAAGACACTTGCTGCAGTTGTCATGTACAATTACTTCCGATGGTTTCCAGAAGGTAAAACTGGCCGCAAGATGCTCATTGTTTACTTTTAGTAAAAGTTGGCTCACTTAGTTTCTACAAGTCTGAATTGTTTGGCTCAAAGTTTTGATCCTTTTATCATTTTGAACTTTCTGAAAAATATGGTGGTAATGCTGTCAATGTTATGTAGTCTTTAACATTTCTTTGCTGCCTGCTTTCGCTGTAATGTATCAACTCCAGGAAAGATTGTGTTTGCTGCCATCTCGACCACTCGTAATTCTATAAATAGAAGCCTGTCATAATATAATGGGAATTCCACAAGTAAGAGGATTTTTTCGATAGAGAGTCTAATTGGTTCCATGGTTTCTTTTCCCTCGTTTCTTTCTTTGTACTGCCTCATGATAGTATCTAAACCTCTTGCAGGAGTGGACAATTGATATGGTAAGCCAGATAGGTCCAACAAAACTAGCATGCTTTTGGAAATCTAAACGGGTTTTCTTTGATACACCCCAGGTTTATGAACCAAAATCAGATGCGTAGCTATCCTTTTAGGATCTGTTACTCCATCAACCTTAATAATACCTTCAACTGCTAGTAATTGGCCGCTGCAGGTTTTTGAGGCTGATGAGCAGAAATGAAGATATTAAAACAGTGAAGCTCATTATGGAACAAAGCTTGAGCCATGGTACAACTAGTCCCAAGTTATCGAAAATGTTGGAAGTACTTGTTAACCATTTCAGTGAGTAGCTGTCTCTTCCAATTCTATGAAAACAGTTTATATTTGACTTTCGAGTTTAGCTTTATACTGTTTCCCATTAACTATGCATGTTTCTTTTTACTTGATTCAGAAAGCAAGGAGTCCCAGAACTCAAGGGTTATAATATTTTCAAATTTCAGAGCCAGTAATGTACATCAGTTCTCATTATAACTACTATTGTTCAGTAAATTCAAGCATGGGGGAGTCCTTTTAGATTTTCATGCACCTTCCAGTAGTTTATCAGACTTGCAACTGAAATTTGATATGCCTTCTATTTTATTTGGCATTCATTTTTGTTCATTGGTTCCAAAGTTCACATACAGATTACTAGAAATATTTTTTTTATTTAGAGGCTCACAGATTTCTATCGTCGTTCAGGGATAAAGCAATTGTGAAGAACCAATGGAACACGAAGTGGCAACCAAGAGCCTTATTGTTTCGGTTGATTCCCTTGGGAAGGTCCTAAATTCTTATGTCCCTTCACTTCCTTTGAAATTGGCATCACATAATGGTGCTGCCTCACTAACCTGTGAAAAAGAATGTCAACATTTGAAGACGACTTCTAATGACGGTTCCACCAGATTAGCCGCTGTCGACAATTTTGGCTCCGAGGTCCCTAAGACTGGAAATTCAGAGCAAGATATGTTGAAAAGAGACTCTAGGCGATAGCTATGTTGAAACTGGGATCAATGCACATTCTCCGAAAGTTGATGAGTACTGCAACAACAATTATGAAGATGCTGATCTCAGTCCTCAATTAACTCACATGCTGCAAAGTGGTGTCGTTCCCGAGTCTCCTATGAATGATGAACATGGTTTTGTTCCTGACTCTCCTATGGATGATGAACATGTTGTCGTTCTCGAGCCTCCTTTGAATGATGAACATGGTGAGTTTATTTACCATGGAATCATTAGTCTATTAGCTTAATATTTCATTTTGATTAAATGTTTTCCTTTTTCCACAGAATTTCTGAATGATACGGCAACCGAAGAAATTCTTGTTCCACAAGATGTTACTACACCCATGAAACTGCATACTGGATTATTGCCAAAGTCTCCAAGTACTTGGAGAAATGAATCAAATGCACCTAATATAGTTGTCGATGCAGATATGGCTTGTCCCGCAATCAGTGATCAGATTCAGAACCCTTCACCTGAAAACACTGCTGGCAAAGTCAAAGAAAGCGATTCTCCTTCGACCAATATCTCCAGTAGATAATGGCTTGTCAGTTCTTCTGATAAGTCAGACAGTGTTCAACCAGTACGAAGGCTCAAAAGGCTTCGAAAAGTTGGAGAACTTGCGAAGGGTAAGAACTCAGGAAGCACTAGAGACGACCGTTCTTTTTGCTATGAAACAAATGTTAATGGATCTGTCAGTAGTACTATGTACATAAATTAAACAAAACACGGGAGAGGTAACAATACCAAGCATCAAACACGAAAAAACTTGGTTTCCTCTGTAAATGTGACAGGCATAGAGAGATACTGATTAGCAGTGCCATTTTCAGGCAAAAGGGAGCAGCTTGGCATCATCAACGACTTCAAATAGAAGAGGAAGCCGAGTAAGTGTGAACTTCAAAGCTTGTTCGAAAATTAGTTATTAAGTTGTCTACCTATGTCAAAAATCAAAATCTTTCTCTCTGAATATTCAGGGTCTCGGCAAATGGTGAGGCATCTGACGACGAGATAGTCGAAGGAGATGAGAATTCGTAGGAACCGTGTTTCATAGATGACAGAATGAACCCCACACAACTAAGTAGAGTGGACATGATGGCAATGTACAGGTATAGTTCAGCACTCTTTTAGAATTGTCGGTACGAGATTGGGAAATAGTGTTTAACCATTCATGGTTGTCTTTCTGTGCTAAACAGGCGTTCTTTGCTCAGTCAATCACCAATGCCGAGGGATCCTGTTGGCCTCTCCCGCCGTCTCCGATCTCCAATGACGCAGCTACAGATCCCGTTGACCTCTGCCTGCCGACGGCCTCCGTCGAAGACTAGCAGAAGGATGAAATCTTGCTCCTTCTATAGGTAATTTCACCGAGCATTTCTATTTCTAGAGAATCAGCCAACGATGGCGTATTGTCTAGTTCCTGGTTTACGCTATCTCAAGAACAAGCTTCCTCCTTTACCTGCATCTCCGCTAGCTACTTCCATTTGCCGATTCTCCGATCGATCAGTTTCTTTAATCACCCGCGCAGATGAGGATTACGACGACGGGGTCAATAATTCACCGAGGGAAGAACAATCTCTGTCTAGGTCGATTTGTGCAATCGTAAATGAATCGTTCTGGCATGGGAAGAAGTCGTCACCTTTAGAGCTTGGGATAAGCCCGGAGGATTTGAATCAAGAGGAAGCCATCAACGGTTGCCGCTTTGCTAGCAGAGGAAGAAGGTTCGATGGTGACAATGAGCTTCTTTCATTGGGCTATCGGTTTCCCCAAATTCAGACACTTCATGAGATTCTACATTGTTGCCGCTACTTCATTCGTTGCTAACAGGAATTTGGATCGATCTCATGAAGTGATGCGATGTATGGTGAGGAGTTTCGCAGAGATCGGAAGCTGAAGGAGGTTTTGAATATGATTATTGAGATGGGGAACCAAGGATTGGTACTTAGCTCCAGAACTTTGAATTATGTTGTGGAGATTGCTTGTGAGATGGGGATGATTGAGTATGCAGAGGATGTGTTCGACGAAATGCGTATGAGAGATTTTCGTCCTGATTGCACGAGCTATCAGTTGATGGCTATGGCGTATTGTACAGCTGGGAAGGTTTTAGTTTCCGAGAGATGGTTGAGTGACATGGTTGAGAGAGGGTTTCTTGTTGATAACGCTACTTGCAGTTTGGTGATTACAAAGTTTTCTGACGAAGAGTTTGGGAATCGGGCGTACGGGTACTTCAATAAGTGGATTGAGATGGGTCTGAAGCCGAATTTGATCAACTTTACTGCTCTGATTAATGGCCTCTGCAAGAGGGGGAGCATTAAGCAGGCATTCGAGACGTTGGAGGAGATGGTGAAGAAAGGGTGGAAACCGAATGTCTACACTCATGCTGTGTTGATCGATGGACTGTGTAAGAAAGGATGGACCGAGAAGGCGTTTCGGTTGTTCTTGAAGCATGTTAGGAGCGATAATTACAAGCCGAACGTGCATACTTATACCTCCTTGATTCATGGGTATTGCCGAGAGAATAAGTTGAACAGAGCTGAGATGTTATTTAGCAGAATGAAGGAACAGGGTTTGGTACCCAACACAAGTTCGTATACTTGTCTCGTCAATGGGCATTCTAAAGCTGGGAATTTCGATAGGGCGTTTGAGTTGATGGATGTGATGGGGAAAGAAGGTTTTGCTCCTAATGTGTTTACTTGCAATTCTCTTGTTAATGGATTGTGCAAAAAGCAGAGGTTTTGGGAGGCTTATGAATTGCTCAAGAAGGGCGTCGAAAATGGATTACATTCTAATGTGTGATCATTTCCGGCAGGCTAATTACAAGTGTGGCATTGCATTGTTCGGTAAGATATTTAAAAAGGGGTTAGAACATGATCTGAATATGTATAATGCACTGATTGCTGCTAGCTGCAGGCAGAAAAAGATGGAGGAAAGTGAGAAGTTCTTAGAAGAAGCTACTTAGTCTTGGTTTAGTTCTACCAAGGAAACTAAATTTCCATGATTTGTGGATATTGTCGTGATGGAATGGTCAATTTGGCTGTGGAATTTTTCAACAGGATGATGAATGATCGTCGCTGTTCACTGGATAGTTTTACTTATGGAGCTCTAATCAGTGGGCTCTGCAAAGAGTACAAGCTGGGTTTCTGAGTTTTGTCATGATTTTTGTTGTTGCTGACCAATCGGTTTAGGGTTTAATTTGCATCTCTAATTAGGATTTATGTTTGTATTTATACCCATTGAGGGGCTTGACATCGATGAGAAGTAACAGAAATTATGTGCTTTGGGTGACTGACCCTATAAAAAAACTGTGACGGAAAAATTGTGACAGCTAATAGCAAACCATCTGCGACCAAAATATCAGGCGATTGTTGGAAGATCTTGAAAGATTTCCTACCGAGGCACGCAAACTCCCATCGTGTCCCAGATCATATTCCGTATATAAAAAAAGTGGATTACTTTATAAATGCAAGTAACTAATCCCAGACTCTTATTAATGAGCTGTTAATACTTCATATTTGTCAACAAAAGGTAGTTTTGTCATTTCCATTATTATTCATTAATTAATTTCCTAATAATAATAATAAGTTTCCTACTTGATTTTGTATCAAATAATAAAATTTAATTATTACTACGAATCACAGTAAGAATCATAGAAATTACACTTTCCTTCTCTCATTCCAAGCTGACTGACCCCATTCTTTCGTCCATCGTACTGGACCGATCAGTTGACTGGACTAAAGCCCATCAGGCCCTAAACCCGCTGGCTGTTTTTTCTGGAAAAAATCAACAAAACTCTCGATCGGCGCCGCTGAGCATCCTCGATCTCTTCTCGTCGTCGGTATCCTCTTCTCATAGCTCGTCGAAGCCCTCTGTCCGTCTAGCTTTTCCTCCGAGCTCGTTGAACTGCATCGCCACATAATCTTCCCTACTTCGTCGGATTGGTAAACGTCCTTCAACTCTTTGTTATCTTCACTGGGTTCTTTGATGATTGACAGTATGGTTTTTTAATTTCAATTGATGTTTTAGGGTTCTGCGATTTGATTTCGATTATAGTTTATCCGATTTAGGGGTTTCACTTGAATAAACACTAGCATTGTTCGAAAATGTGATAGTGTAAGCCAAACGATGTTAGTGTCAGGTTTAGCTCCACCTCCAGCCAACACGAGTATAAAGTTCCACCTCCAGCTCAGTTAGTGTTAGTTTCTACAAGAAGTAAGTCTTGGGAATGCCTTGTTCTGTTGACTGAATTAAGTCTTGGGAATGTCTTGTTCTGTTAATCCCGTTACTTGCAGTTCTTGCTACTGAGTTAGAATTGCTAATTGTGCTTTTGATCAGTACCTTAGTCATACTTTCTTTAGCAAGCTTTGAATTCGTTCTTCAGATACCATTCAACTGGCTTGCTTTGCTTTGTTCATTGAATACACAGAATACGATTTCAGGATTGATTATTATCTTCTGTGCTTGGTGTGATTAAGTGTTAGCTGTCATGTTTAATTGGTTTTGCAGGGAAGGCATCAAAACTCCTAAGATAATGGGTAGACCGAAGAAGCACATGTCTTTAGGGAAAAACGTATCGCGCGAAAAAGGCGATTCAAGTGCTGCTTCGCGGGACGACAGACCTAGTAGTGATATAGAGGTAGATCAGCCACCTCAAACAGGTTTGGAGAGAGGTAACAAAATTTTGGCGGAAAATGACGGGTTTTCTTATCTCTATTGGGAAGACTTCATAGAGCAGTACAAACATTTCTTAGTGATGAGGGTAGGAAACACCCAATATTCATTCTCAAGAGACGGCAAGTTGTTATTCCAGTAAGTTTTCTTCAACCCAACCCGTCCATTTGATAAGAATAACTACCGTATTTATATTCTTTGTTTAATGTTGTTATTACAGATTCCTGTTTCGAGCTTTGAAGGATATTTTTCGGAAAGGGAAAGGTATACCAACATATGGGTTGCTCGAAATGCATGTTATAGTCGTTAAATTCTGCACACCCCCTCCTCCTACTGAGCGTTACATGATAGCTTCTGTAACTTTGCATCCTGAAAATGGTTATCAGCGGGTCAAAGATGAGTGGTCGAGTGAACTAATTAGTTTGAGCTGTATAATCCAACACTTGTTTGGTAGTCAAGGGATCATTCAGAATCATTTCGATGCATATTTGAAGCACGTGCTGAAATTAATCAATGATGATGGCTTACTTGGCTTGAGGTATTTTTATTATATTACTGTTTGTTTGTCCCATTTTCATCATCCTACTGTTTGTTTGTGTAATTTTCATCATGTTATTGTTTGGATGGAAGCATTTCCCTCCATTTTTGTCTAATGATATGTGCAGGTGCAGATGGTTAATGGTGTTTAACCATCCTTGTTTTTGGGGACCTAAAAGATCAGCACAATTCATATTGAAGATATATGATTTGTATGAAACAGAATATCCGGCAAACCAGCAAATAATGGTAGACATAGCGGATCTTATTCAGAGTGTTGACATTGCTAATGTTGCTATGAGAGATAACCCGATCAATGATTATATGCACATCTTCTTTGGTGATCATAGGCCACAAGAGAAGGCTTTCTTTCAAGCCTGTTATAAGGGCTTAGAGGATCATTATTATGATAAGAATGAGCTGGTATGGTTTCAGGGTTTGTCTCGGAGCAGACAATACATGCTATTCATGCGAAATGTTGTGATGCATAGGGAAAGAAGCAAACGCGACCCGAGAACATCACAAGTTTATGAAGTTGAGGGAGTTGTGGTAAAAGAACGTATAGAGGTGAGTAATTCGATCAAATAGAATCTATGTTTAATGCATTATTAGATCTAAATTTAACTATGTTTAATGATCATTTTTGCAGATTATACGTGGTAAGCTGATAGTTGATCAAGATGAGGTTCAAGAAATACTCATGAGGGAAATGTTCGAATTTGCCCATGAATTAGTGATAAAGTGGTTCAAGATAATTGGGAGTTACCAACATCTCGAGTGTAAGAATTTTAATTTGTGATTTAATTATATGATCGATTATAGTATTATATTGTTCTCGCAATTTTTTATGTTGTTTTGTATTTCAGATTTGCTGGATGATTGTGCTTTGTGAAGGAGACCAGAAAGAAAAATGACTGACAAAAGCCTAAGGGGTCGTTTCACCACTAGTGTATGATGGTCAGTGGCCATGTTCTGTAATACGGTAGATGGTCCATGGCTATTTTGTAATGATGTACTTGTTCTACCTACTGGGTCGGTTTATTTTGGATTGACTCTACTAATGACTTGAAAAGAACTCGTGGATGGTTTAATTAGGTTATTAAGTATTGGTATTAAATGATGTAATGACGTACTTTCAAGTTGTGTGCTTTCTAGTATACTCTTTATGTTTGCTGATGTCATATGAGCAAATCGAAAACTTTTTTAATACTACTTGATATCTCAGGTTAGAGGCTTTTGGCATTGGCAGTTAGTGAGAATGCCTACCTACTCTATGAAAAAGGTTAGGTCTGCTATTAGAATTGTTCATACTAAAGTACTGTGGCATTATCCCAGAAATAGCTTTCTCACTTGGTTGATGATCCTGGAACGGGTCTCTACTATGGATAAACTTCAGAGTTGGGGGACTGGCTGTAATCTGAGGTGTGTGTTGTGTGACAGTGCAGATGAAACTATCAATCACTTGTACTCACTAGGTGTAGGTTCCTTTGGGATGTTTGGAGAGGCATTTTGGTTAAATTCTGGGAGGAGACAGAACTCTAGGAACTGGCAGCAGGAGATTGCTTATATGGCTGCCAGAGATGTAAGAATTGATGTGTTCTTTCAATTGAATTTTTGTGAACTGTATATTGCTTGTCGATCTCATGTGAGTTCTTCTGCTTGATAGGGTGGTGTTCAGTCTCCAGAAGTATTGTCCATTAACTGTACCACGCTTATGAGCTCTTCTCAGATTTTGCAGCAAGGTAAACTTGTATGGTGAATTCCAGTAGCAGTTGTGCTAGTGGGCTAATGTGCTAACTATTTGTCTTGGGAGGTAGTTGATAAGGACGTATCGATGAAAACAAAGATCAATGGAACTACCGCACCATTGCAAGATCAATACAACTTTGCCTTTTTCTAGATCTATATTGATTGGTAATCCTTACTCCTTAGTCCTTCTTGGCAATGTTCCATTGAGAACCCTTCTGTTCATTTTCCTGTGATTGCCAGTGAAATTACGTTTTTGTTGTATGTTCAACGTTGCAGGAATAGCTAATGCCATAGACTTAGCAGACCGTTTTCTTCCAAAACTCTGGTTATTGAACTGTGAGTTTTTTGCTGCCTTCCACTCTGTAGGATAGATTTCTTATAGTTGGTGTATGCTACATTGGTATTGGCACAATTGAGTCATTCTTTCCTTCGCCAACATGGCTGAATCATTCGTTGATTGTTCTTATCACTATCTTTGTTACAGGTAAACCCTTGGTTATAACATTCAAAGCTTATTCCAAAGATCAAGTACTCAGGATCCTTCAAGTAGTCTTCAACCCACAAGCTTTGGAGCTATCTGCCAGACTAAGTAAAGATCTTTGAAACAATATAACTTTATTTGAAAAGAAAAATCCATCCGCCATTTCAATACACGTTACAGAAAGTTGCAGCTGCATCAGGCGACATGAGGAAAGCGCTTTCTGTTTGTAGTACAGCAGTCAAGATTCTGGAATCTGAACTAAGAGACTCCTGCACTGGTAGCATGAACCCATCTCCTTTACTTGACAAGCAAGGAATCCCAGTTGTAAGTCAATCGTTGTACTTTGTGAATCATCCTTTTCGTTCCCCTTTATTCTAAACCAACCCTAAGATTGATTAATGCTATATTTCTGCAGGTGAAGGATGATCACATGGCCACTGCTCTATCAAAAGCATTTGCGTCGCCATTAGTGGACACAATTCAATCACTTGCTGATGTCATATGAGCAAATCGAAAATTCACTATCAATTACCACCAAATGGCATTTTTCTATAACATACACATGAATTCTTAGCATGTTACATGTCAATAAGTCAGTTTTGATGGTACACAACAATCCCAGAAAGGAAGCTAAACTACACTCACTGTCAGTCAATCATGCAAAACACAGACTCCTCCCTCGTGTTAAATACCGGTCTTCGAGGCCTTTCAAGTACGATGTGATTGCTTTGCCTGCTGCATATGTCATGAATGATGCAAGAATCATTCCTCGAGCAACAATCAACCCTAGCCTGCTTGTAAACAGTTTTCACACACACACACACAGCTGACACCCTTACGAGAATTTTCCGGTCAAACAAACGCAGTTCTGTTGGATACTTGTTACAGAAGAGATTTTAAATGCATATGAAAAGTAATAACCTCGTGATTACTGCAGTAACCCTGACAATATGGGGCAAAGCCGGACTCCATCGACCAAAAGTGCCATACGTAGAGCCCAATAATACCCTGCATCGAGTTCACAAGATGAAGCCAGCCGTTGATGACCTGTTCCAGAAACGAATGAATTAGCCAACTATAAACTTGAAAAAGGGAACCATAGCACCTGGACATGTAAGCTAGGAGGGGAAGAAAAACCTTTTTCCCGAGTCGGAGGAATGCTATGGTGTTTGTGCATCACTGCTCTCCTTCCACATAGGTAGATCAAATGGAGAAAACCTCCATATAAAATCACGAAAATGTGAAGGTCCACTCATACATCAAGAGCAAACCAGTCCATGGCATTACTTGATGCGGCATGATCGCCATGCTAAATGGGAGGGAAGTCAATGCAGCGATAGGAAGTCCACCGAGACAAGCGGGGAACTTGCACTGTGAACCAAAATAAAACCAGATTTAGCTGACAGGCTGACAAAGGAATGATGACCATTTCATTTGGGGCATAAAAGTGGTACCGACTTGTTGTGTATAACTGATGGGCAATGATGATGAAACACCATTATAGCCAAGTTCTCCATTCGATCTAATCTTGTAATAGCACTCAAAAACTTTTTGTCTCTATATCAGTAAAGAGAGGAAGATGAAGAAAGAAATAGAATTTGCGACAGAGAAAGTAATAAAGAAGGAAAACTGAACTGAGTTTTAATTGATTTTGATTTTTTGTACATTTTGCTTTGCTTGATTTTGAGAAAGAAATAAAGGCTCAGAAATTGTAAGAATTAACAGAGAGGAGTAATGGATTGTATCATCTGTACCCAGCGCGAATTGTTTGCATGTATTCCTTTCTTGCTTCATTCCTCTGCCTACTCTTTAACCGTTTCCCAAAAGCGGTTAGTAAAACCGCCACAATTCGATCCAACGTCGAAACCCTACCGTCGGAATCTGAAAAGTCCCAATTTTTCGCCGGCAGGAGAGGATATACCGAGACTGCCATCTTCCTTTTTTCTTGCTGCTGCTCCTTTTGTTTGGTAGAGCAATTGATCGGAGTTTCGAACAGAAATGGAAATCGGGACTAACGAGAGTCTCTTGTCAATGAGGTGCAGCAGCATGCATCTGGGCAGAATCATATTGGGGATACGCTGCTGCAGGCTGAGATGGAGTGCTCCCAGGAGCAGCAGGGGCAGTGTAGCTATCCGATTGTGGGACAGACTGGTCGTAGCTCGGTTGCGTTGGTGCTGGAGTTGCTGTTGGTTGAGTGTAAACCTGTTGTTGTCCAGCAGCAGGTTATGCACCGTACGTTGATACAGCAGTTGGTTGTGCACAGTACGTTGATCCAGCAGCAGGTTGTGCATAAGAAGGATCTTGTGCTTGATAACCATAACCAGCAACATTCGGAGTGACCTGATCTGGATACCCTTGCGAAACCGGGTGTGATCCGTAGGAAGCTGCAGCAGTACCTTGTGCATAGCCAGCCTGCTGAGGATTCCCTTGTTGAGCTGCTGTTGCTGTCCGGCAGTTTGGCCGTAGGCCTGTGGAGGAAATCCCACGCCTGAAGCAGGAGCGGCTTGGTTATAGCCATCAGCAGCCGTGGCAGTTGCGGCACCATACAGAGGATATCCTTGTTGAACCGGAGCAATAGATGTGTAACCATATTGCTGCTGAGTTGCTGCTGCACCTTGACCATATGGCTGGCAAGCGGGAAATTGCTGAGGTGGCTGCTGACCTGGTGCTGCTTGCATGCCGTAAGATGGTTGCTTACCGTACTGTTGATAAGCTGCAGGTGGATAACCTAGCTGAGAGCTGGCATGTCCCTAATGATTGTGCACTGGAGCATGATTGTCATGGCCTTGTTGAGGTACTGGCTGTGAATAAGAAGCTGGAGGAAACGAATAGTATCCCCACCCGAACTCCAACCTGCATACATCAATATTGATGTCAATGTTCATTTCCAAAGACCATGGTACAGATGAAATCATACATAAAAAGGAAATAGGATAGAACCATCTCTTAGGACAATTTACAAGTACACCAAGAAACCAAGCAATTTAAGACCTTCAGAGAACAAAGAGATTCATAGAAATTAGCAAAATATTCACCTTCCAAACAAATATGCAAACTGAAAAATATAACTTATTGTTGTTATACAATATGCAAAACCATGAGGAAAGGCAGAAAGCTATCATGAATATGTACTCTAGTACACATAAACACACCTTATCATTAGGAACATCCGTCTTTCGAGAGGTAGTCTGACCATCAGATACAGTTTCTTCAGCATCTTGTCCTAGTTGCTCATCTTCCCGAATTGAGAGCTCCTCGGCTTTACCAAGCTCGATGCCCTCTGCCGGTTCTAGTTTGTTTTCAGCAGTCTTCTTATCATCTATATCATCAGCTTCTTTGCCAACTACTTCCTCATCACTGTGCTCTGCGGTCTCCGGAGCACCATCTGAGGCAGGTTGAGCACCCTCAGAAGCAGGTCGAGGATCACTCTCTTCCGGCAGTTCATCAGTCTTACCATTTTGCTCATCAACATGCTCCTTAGCATCTTCATCTGACTTGCCTTCCCCAAAACCGTTCTGACCAACTGCTACCAAAACACAAACATCCCCAAAGTGCATTAATAGATCATACTTGTAGGCAAAGAAGCTCTGAACTTCCGGTGCCAAACCAAAAGAAAACATCTTTCCACTATGAAAACAACAATGCAGCCATCAATTACAAATAACAGAATCAAAACATGTAAGAAATGTTGGGTTTTTATTATGTATGCGGTGTCTATCTACCTAGCTCGTCCTGAGTCTTATCATCAACCCTAGCCCGCTTAGGCTCCTGAGAATCCGCATCGATTGCACACGAATCAAGGACCTCCTTTTCTTCCTCCACAACATCGCCGGACTTCTTCTCATCCTCAGAGCGAGGAGCTTTGATAGGTAGCTGTTCTTCCAACTCCTCATGCGATCCGGAAGGAGTGCAGGGCTCGAACTGTAACCTCTTCCTCCGCCATGGTAATAGACAGAGTAGATCTGTAAAAAGAAGTGAGCTTTCTCTGTGAATCAGAGACCGCTACGGAGAGATGGGAGGCTAGTGTACGCATCGTTGAATGACCGAGAAGAGGGTTTAAGCCAGTCCTTATAATTTCACTCTGTATTTATATTTTCTTTGTTATTTTTTTCAAACATGGATTGGGTATCCGATTTTGGTACATAACCGGTTTGTTCATCGAGTTGCACGGGTTATGCAACCAAGTTTTTTAATGTAACCTCATTTTCCTTTACCTGAGTCCTGACATTCAAAGGGACGAATCCACACGTTTCACGGATTCGTCTGGAAATTCAAATCAACTCCATGATCATCTCTCTTTCCAGCAAGCTCTGCGATCTGCGCTTGTCCGATTGACGCCCGCCATTTTAAGAGTATTTGAAAGAGTGGAGCTTTCAATCTTTCTCGGATTCATCAGCTGTCAAAGTTTCAAATTTTGAATTTAGGGTTAGCGACTCCGTGCTTTTCCTGTTCATTTTTGCTTCATACAGGTCCTTGATCATATCTTCTTAGATTGTCAATTCTTTTTACTGCGAAGAAGGTATTCATTTGGGAACTTGGTGACAAGTGAAAGCTCCTGTTTTTTTAGATGGAGGCGAATCCTGAAGCTTCTGTGGAAGCAACGCCTGATTTGCTGAGGAATACGCCGTCCAACATTGCGCGGTTGGAGGATGTGATAGAGCACTCGGAAGGTCTGCAGAAGTATCATGCACAGACTACAAGTCCCTCTGATGGTGGTGATGTGAGGTGGTATTTTTGTAAGGTCCCTCTAGCTCTAAAAGGTGATTTTCAAACTTTCAGCTGGGTTTATGGTTAGTGATTGAGTTGAGCTGCTTGATACTTGAGTGTTCCCTTTATTCTATCCATTCACTTATGGATTACGAGTATATAATTCAGTAGACTGCTATACAGTTTTGCCGAAGTTGTAAAATAACTTCACACTTGTGTGTTCGTTAGGGGAGAAGCGTGGTTCGAAGAGAAAGTTCATGTTGTTCTTTTGATGTTCTTTCAGAGTTAGCTGCCTCAGCTCCTCGAACTGAAGTAGTAGAAAAGGGGGAATATTTTTGGTTTGGAATGAGGGATTCTCTCACGATTGAGGCTTCATTCTTGCAGGTTGTATACTTGTTCTCGTTTGTTGGCCATACATGTTGCTTAGAACATGCTTGATTGGCTGCACACTTCCAATAATAACCCTTTTCTTCTTTAGTTTTGTTTTGCACTTTATTTATTGAACTATGCACTTGGGAATCCCACTGGTTTGATGTCACCTAATATCTTGCGTATTGCAGAAGGAGGAGGAGCTGCTTTCTATGTGGTGGAAAGAATACGCAGAGTGTAGCGAAGGTCCAAGGGGCAGACCGTCTTCAAGCAAGAAGATAAATTTGGAAGCATCTCATATGTTTGATGTAGAAGAGGAAAGAGTTGGTGTGCCTGTGAAAGGAGGAATTTATGAGGTATCTTATTCGGGGACGACCATCTTTTGTATGGGATAAATTAAATGGCTTGGATAATCAATCTTGACTGTACAATTCTAATCTACTGTCTTGCTGATTGATATCAACCCTATGGATGCTGTTGTAGACTAGAGTGTGTTTCATCAGTGTCTTGAGTATCATATGGTAATATGAGATTGCTCTATGCAGCTGGATTTGGTAAGGAGACATTGTTTTCCTGTCTACTGGAACGGAGAAAATTGGCGTGTTTTAAGAGGTCATTGGTTTGCTCGTAAAGGGGGGTTAGATTGGTTGCCAGTACGAGAAGATTTTCCTGTCTGGGCTCTTTGCTGCTCGTGTTGAACTGCAAGGATCTACACCAGTATGTTATTTCCCTTTTGTGAAGTAAAGGTTCCAAGTTCTATTTCGGAGATTGATGATCAGATAACAACCATGTTGAGTGTGCATGCAGGGACTACATGCACTTTTTATGGGTGAAGAGGATTCATGAGAGGCTTGGCTCAATGCTGATGCTTCTGGTGTTGCTAGTATCGTTAATTTTAGCGGAAATGGGATCGAGCTAAGGCGTTGTTATTCTCCTTCATGCTCAACGAAGCCAACTCAGGTATCTTGTCTGATTCTCAGAGCCTATGTTGACAGCTTGATAAAAAATGTGCAAGCACATAATATAGAGTGAAAATCAACCTTTCAACTTCATACTAATATAAATATGAGATCTTTTCTTTTGTTTAAATCTCTGTAATAAGTTTCCGCCAGATACTCGTGGTATACTGGTACCGAGACCAATGGCGCAGCGGTACTGTTGTCATGCCTTTGGTACAATGTGCTCATCTGATGATACCAATGTTATTCTGATTAGGATGAATTGCGGCAGCAGAAGGAGAAGGAAATGGATGATTTACTGCTCACAGGTTTGTATTGTTCCGGGGTAGTTTAGTGTTTCCTTAATTCTTGTTTAGGTTTCAGGTTGCCTTTGGCTACAGTTTGATAGGTTAGATAATTGTATCAGCTACCTTCACTGCATAAATTGTCCTCCATCTACTCTGGCATAGGTTCCTGGACGGCATGTGGTGTTCTTGGTTCATGGTATTGGTCAAAGGTTGGAGAAGTCTAATTTGGTGGATGACGTTGGCACTTAATGCCACATTACTGCAAATCTTGCTGAATGCCATTTAACTTCTCGTCCTCTTTAGTCCATGCCAGGTAAACAGAACCGATACAGAATTCGGTTTAAGATGTGACATCCACCTGAACTTGCAAATTCATATCCTTTTCTTGGCAGTGGAGAAAGGGCTTGAAACTTAGTGGCGAAGCTGCTGTCGAGAAAATCACTTTAGAAAGTGTGCGCGGTCTACGTGTTATGCTTGGTGCAACAGCTCATGATGTATTATACTACATGAGCCCCATTTATCATTAACTCGGTATTAGTTCATCCAGTCTTATTTCCTGTCATCATCATATCTAGAGAAGTGTATTAATATTGTTAAGGCCCTCGCATCCTTGATTTTGAGGTTCGGATTGTTGTTATTGACAGGTGTCAAATCAATTGAACTGTTTGTATCTGAAGTTCCTCAAGCGGAATCCCAGTTATGATGGTAAGGTTAGGACCTGGATCGACCCTAGCTGTGATTTTTTTCGGAACCATGACGTTTAGCTTGTATAGAGGTTTTGACTTACATTTCTTTGGCAAAGGTTTCCATATATGGTCATTCTTTGGAGAGTGTTCTCTCTTATGATATTCTCTGCCATCAAGAGAATCTGTCATCGCCATTTCCTATGGAATGGATGTACAAAGAACATCCTTCTACTGAGGTGAATTATGACTCGTCAATGCACGACCCTTCGTACACTTCGGAGGCAATAAACTCCAGTGATGAGGTACAGACGAGAGAGAAATCGAATTCAGTGCATGCAGATGGAGCTGCTGAAGATACTTCCACAACCTCAAGTTCTTCGGGGTATAGAGATGAATTAGATGGCTTGTCGGTAGAGTCAAGGCAACCTGAAGGTGTTCCTCTTGTAAACAACTCTGGTGGAATCCTTACTGAGGAGAACCACAGAACCAGCCACCAAAGTGAACCACAGAACTACACTCCATACATCAAGTACACGAAACTCGAGTTCAAGGTATGTGTCTTACTCTTAAAGTATGGCAATCTTTGGTTTTTTTCCTAGCTTTTGACTGTAGAAGCTTTGCTGTACCAGGTGGACACGTTCTTTGCCGTTGGTTCCCCTCTCGGAGTATTCCTCACTCTTCGTAACATTCGCATTGGCATCGGTAGTGCTCATGATTAACAGCCCTTTATTGTATAAACACTCCATTCAAGTCCAAATGACCTTGTGCATATCCTCTTTCAGGGAAAGGGCAAGGGTATTGGGTAGAAGAGAATATCACAGAGGAGATACCAGCCTGTAGGCAAATGTTCAACATTTTTCACTCATTCGATCCTGTAGCATACAGGTCTGTCACGATTGGTTGCCTTTTCACTTATGTGGTACCACTGGTATGATGCTTCCGTCCTTGATCTTTGCAACGTGTCTCTTTGGATTTTTTTCATACAGAATAGAACCACTTGTGTGTATAGAATACATCAACAAGCGTCCAGTCATTGTTCCTTATCACAGAGGCGGGAAGCGTTTGCACATTGGATTTCAAGTATAGCTCTTTCTAACCAGAATGCCATTTGAATTGGATCCTTGAATAATTGGTTCCTGGATGGTTAGTCTGGTCATTTTAATTGGTTCCTTCCTCGCTTGCAGGAATTTTCCGAAGATATAGCTGCTTGTTCTCAGGCCATCAAGGATCGTTTGCACTCTGTAAGGGTGGGGAGCTCTTCAGACTTCCATAATTTTGTACACACCAGTATATATGTCTAGTGTCTATGAACCATAGAGCTCTTTGGTCGTTTGAGCAGGTTAAAGTTCTTACAATCTGCCAGTCGAAAACTGAAAAGGTCTCAGATGGTAAGTAAAGGATCTCTCATCTCTTTATCCCTCACTTCCTGCCAGTGTTCTTGTATACTGTTATCTGTTTCAGAAAGAGAGGAAAATGTTGAACAGAACAGTGAGCGAACGTACGGCTCTCTCATGAAGGAGAGGTTGACTGGAAGTGAAGAAGGGAGAATAGATCACATGCTTCAGGTTCGTTTCTTGTGCAGGGTTCAAGTAAAGTAGTAACCTTTTGATGTTTTGTCAGACCCTTTTGATTGAGCTTTCCTTGTTCATACTGGATTCATTCAGGATAAGACGTTTGAACATCCATATATTCAAGCTATTGGAGCACACACGTAAGTACTCGGACTTGAAACTCAAGAGGGATACCTAAATCTGACTCAGCTAAGTAACTTTTTGTGATTTCTTTCTCTTAGGAACTAGTGGAGGGATAGCGACACTGCACTCTTCATTCTGAAACACTTGTACAGAGGTATAACCGACGAACCATCAGATCAGGATGACGCTGAGACCAGTGGAGGAGGCGTGGATGATGACTCGAAAGACGAGAGTGGTGGCTTCACAGCTTGGGGGGATCGAAGAGAGTCGGCTGAGGCAGAACTTCCTTTGACATTCTCTGACCAGTTAATGGTCAAGAACTTCTCCAGGAAAGCTAAGAAATTCCTGAGGCAATAGCAGCTAGGTACAGCTCTGAGCTCTCTAGCTTCATTCTGGAAAAAGTCCTCCAAAAAATGGTTCCTTCTGCCAAATTGTACATGTCTGTGAAAATACTAGAGCAATAATTATATAGATGTCCATGTGTTGCCTTGGTTTGATGGCGTATTGATGTTTCGGTTCACAAGGCTTGTATGTCTCGTTACGATTGTATAAGTTAAAAGCCACGTAGGAAGCGAAATTAAGATGGTCTCATACAGGTTTTTATCCAATTTTCGGTACAAATTCATTGCCATTGTTGACAGTTACAACTTTCTGATTACTATCGAAACCGTATTTCCCGTACCCAACTTTCTGATCACTTCTGAAACAAGTAAAAAAACATGTTGAACATCTACCATGATACAGATCAATACAAACAACATCAATGGCTGCCTCATAGCCATATGTACGAAGAATATTGTTACAAGCAATTGACATAACAGATTTTAGCATCTAAGCTAAAGCACTAGTTTTTCTTTGATGTAACTTCCAGTTGAAGAGTAGTACTTACACGAGATGAGGAGTATGTGTCGAAAATTGGCACGATTAGTTCCACAAATGTGCTCCACCAGCTGCAATGAAACATCCTCGAGCCTCAACTCCTTGAGTTTGGCGAGAGATTTGATACCCTCTGATATTGTCTTCAGATTTAAACAGTCCCTTATGAGAACGATCCTGAGGACCGGCATCACGCCTCCTTCGCCAATTGTTAGCCTCTCTAGTGTAGGCAAATTAGCCAAAGCGCGCCCGAGGTGTTAGTCGTTAGGGTATAGTGTTATGGGTTAGAATTTGATATATAGGGTTTATGATCTATTAATATTGATTTATGGTCAAAAGTTAGAATTTGTGATACGATTTTGAGTTTGAGTTTATAATGCAAGGTTTAAGGGCTATGATTTAATGTTTAGGGTGTTAACATCATTCTCTAGTGTTTGGGGTTTAATATAAAGATTTTAGGATTTATTTTTTGAATTTTAAATCTTGAAAATATGAGATTTTTAACATATATGGATAGCGCTACCGTGCTTTCACCAAATTGAAATTGAAGATAATAGTAATTATACGGTCAAACTTGTCAATTCTCCACGACTTTAAGTACAACACAAAACTATCCTATGTGACGCACCGTAAAATTAAGCTTGCCTCTATAAAATCAATAAGGGAGGTAAACTCAGTTCAATTAGAGTTAACCGATTTGAGGGAATTCAGGCCCCGGTTGTTTTGTTTAAACTAATGGGGGCCTCGTAGAAGTTGAGCGGGCTGAATATGTGGGCCGAATTTAACGGAGAACCGGTTGCTTTCTTGGACCCTTTGATCTTAAGAGTTTTAATCTGACGGTCTCAATTTAGTCCGGACTCTGTATAAATCAAACTAATGAATGCCGTCTAGGGTTAGGTCATAGGAACACGCAGATCTCACATTTGTTGTTTGTTCAATCAAAAACTCTCTCTCTCGGCTGCGATATGGCGGATTCCCTCGCAAACCTGCGAAGCGTCGGCGGTATGGAATACAACCGGACGTCTGGTGTGCGTAAGAGGAGCCGTTGCGACGACGACGACGACTACGAGGCTTATGATCGTGATTCTGATTTTGTTTATGCTTTTGGTGATTATTCTGACAACGATCAGTTAGATTTTCATGACTGGAAATCTGGATTGCTGTATACTCGAGCTTTGGGCGTCGTGACGCTGTCTCTAATGAACTCGGAAGGCAAAATCAAGAGCCGCGCTTGTGACATCGCTTTTGACCGTCATTCAGGTATCGGTTTCGCACTGGTAGATTCCAATCTGTATGCTTTCGCTCGCATCGGCAGCTGTCAAATCGATAAAGAAAACATCCCATGCTGTGGAATCGAAGAATTCTTCGTCTGTGATATCAATGATTCCAGTGTTAGGTTTAAGCGTGCAGGCAAGCTGCGGACGCCTAAAATAGTTCCTCTTGTTATCCCCTACTACGGTAGCGTAGAGACCAACAGCAGTAAGAAGAAGATATTTATAATCCCAACTTGTAATTCTACTGATATCTTCAGACCCCCTGAGGGGATGTCTTGCGAGGTTATACACCTCCCTGAGAATGGAAACTCTGGTTATCATGAAACCAGAACCCTGAAAACCCCTTTTGACCGTGCCTTCGTGTACCGATTCGCAGGAGATGCTGCTCCATTCTCCAATGGTTTTGTTGTGTCAGGAAAGTATGCATACATCAGTTTGTCTTCTGGGGAATGGGGTGGGAGAGATCGTCTAGTTTGCCTTGATATGGATGCTGAAAAGTTCAAATTCTGCGATGATCCTCGCCCTATTACTACTACAATTGAGCCTGAGGTTGTGTCCCAGGTCGAGGAGGAGCATGTCAAGGCATGTGATTCGCATTTCATGAAGGCGATTGAGAAGCTGTGGGGTTATGTGGGATGTATTTGCAGGGATAAATATATACGGGTGGGACTGTCGCTCGAGTGCGATACTCCTGAAATCCATGTGTCTGCAAAACTGTCACAGCCAATCGAATTCGATGAGAAACCGTCATCTATTAGTGCTCAGTTGGGTGTTGAGCGTCTGGAAGAACTTGAAGTATTTGTTAACGGCCAACTAAAAGACTACAGTTATCTTGTTCACGCATGGACACTTCCTTATGACACCAAGGAGGAGGACACGTTTTCCATCTTTATCTGCTATATGACAACTATTAGTGATCGATATGGTCGTTTATTTGTCTGTAACTTCGAACTAGTTGATCAGTCGGAAACAACAGACTCCATTGATGATGCTTCTGCTTCGGCTGGGAAGAAATCACGATACACGTTCAAGATCCTGTCCTGTGCATCATACGAAGACTTTATTCCAGAGTTTAGCCTTTATGCGCATGCCTTTACTCTCGGCGGCAGCAATTTTAGTTAGTTCTCCTCCTCCCTTGTCTTTTTTTGGTATATATCTTTTAGTTAGAAAGGGTCCTTGTGTATGTGCGTATGCCTTATTGTGCTCGTTGTTTTCCCCTTGTTGTCAGCGCTTAATAACTGGTGATGCTGGTGGGCGCTCAAAGAAGACTGCTTGCTGCTGGGTCAGAAATGGTGGTGGATTCTTCTGGAATCTTGTTTCTGTGGGTATGTATTAATATGTTGTATTAACGTACAAGTGTTGCAGTTGAAGTCATCTTCCTTTTCGAACCTTCTCTTTTTCTTTGTTCGAACCTTCTCTTTTTCTTTGTTCGAACCTTGCTAGTTGTCTTTTTTTATGAACTTGAAGATTTAGATGATCAGGATAATGTCATGATCGAAAAACAAACAATCCAGTGTGAAAGTAGCAGCATGATCATGTCGGTAGAGCATGATGCTGAGTTAATGCAAGTCGACGTCTGGTTCTACTTCTTATATTGCTGCAACTTTTTTTCCTTTCAAGCACGATAATTACCATGGCATGCTTAGGTTCCTCAAGGCAAAGGTTTAACCATGAAATATAACGCAATTGCAAATGGTCCAATAGTCATTTCTCTCGGATCAATTCGATAGCCGATCCAACAGTCTAAAATTATTTTCGTCAATTTTAATTTAACAGTTGAAATTTTAGGAGAGATATAACGGGAATTAAAAAATATTCTTTCTTTCAACTTTTTCTTTCTTTCTTCTCTTTACTCTTCTCACGGAAATTGGATATAATAATGACATAACAATGATCTAATAATGACGTAATATAGATATAACAATTTACATATGAAGTCGACATAATGAACCTATTAAAATGATATAATAAAAAATACATAACAGACTCGTAAAGTGTATATATGGCTGACATAAAGAGTGGTAAACTTGACATAACGATGATGAATTCAACTACTCGTAGTGTAGACGTAACAACGACATAACGAGCCCGTAAAATGGTCGTATTAGCGACGTAACATGCTCGTACAACGACCACATTAATGTGATTTTCTCAATTTTTTATTCCAGAACTACCCCATTCAAGTCAATTCATTTGACTCATTTTTGAGTTATGATCAAAAACTAAACAGTGACGCTTACTTCCCAAGTCGAACGCTTTGAATTGTTCTGGCATCCCTGTCATGTCTTGGTTCATCTCTAAACATCATATTACACCTGAAATATACAAAAAACATACCAAACACCATAACACGGCCCCGATGGGCAAGAGAACCAAACATGTACTCAAAACCCGAATTTGAATACATTTTGACACAAAAATATAGTTTATAATGACAAAAAGTGTGTCGAAAATACCGTCATCATATACCGAAGATTTCGGTGCGCTCAATTCTTTTTAGGTAATGTAAATCCATCATGGATGTCAATTTCAAGTTATCGATATTGACGATTCACAATAAATGTAATTCTAAAATCTAGTTTCACATAGCATTTATGGTATCACAATAAATGTAATCACGAGACGAAGTTCGTGTGTGAGAAGCAGCATGCCATCCATGCTCCACGGTCCATCGTCAATCACGTGGGCTACGTCGATGTAGTGATTGAAACGGAAGAGAAAAAGCCCTCGCTCCAAGGCAACGATCTCTACCCCTCGTCCTGGCTTCCAGATTTCCGGTATCGCGCGGCGCACGACGTTGAGGTTCATCTCCTTCTTTGTGAGAAACGAACCGACCACACATAGGTGATACTCTCATGTTGGTCTCTTTGATCAATCCGGTGAGAGCCATCGGCGGCGACATCGATTTATCTAAACTAAGGGCGACAACTTGTTGTCCAAAGGTATCAGTGGTGGGAATGGTGGTGATGGAGATTGTGGCGAGTAAGGTTGAGGTGATTGTCGTTGACGTGGTTGGCGGGGTTGGAGGGCTTATTATAATCGTGATGAAGTCCATGGAGAGGACAGCGTCGGAGGAATCGAGGTTTTGCATGTAAGGGGATGTAGGTTTATCTAATACTTCAATATGCATTTCCATGTCCTAGAATGGTAGAGAGCGCTATGGCAATCCCAAACGGTGTACCCTTTAATTCTATAGAGATGTATCCAGGCCACCCAAATCGACCATGCTTTCATAAGTAGGTTCTCTTTAAATAATTTTGGCAAAGCATTTTTTTATGAGAACGAAAATTACCGGATCAATTCTTACTAATACTGATTCAATAATGATTGTAAGCAGTTCAACGCATTAACAAGACTAAATGGGAGGTATAATCTCACAAGCGAGGATATATGAAACAACGATCGTCATCAAAAAAATAACAAAACCCTTTTTCTTACTCTCCTAACAAATTAATATTATTTAACACTTTAAATATAATCAATTTACAATTACATCACTATTATATTTACACCTCTATCCCCATTAACGGGTCATTTTAAAGCGGCGTTGTTTAGAAGTTTGTTTGGAAAAGAGAGTCGGCCCGTTCCTCTTCCATCTGTTCAAATGTTTCCTTTGAAGTTTCATCTACTTTCCATGGGTGTCGATTCTTTTCCTTTACTTACCCATCTGAAATTCCTTTTCATCTAATTCAATTCGATTCATCCTCCTCATCTACTATCCTCCATCATATTTTTCTTTCATTATCTTCCATCCGATTTTCGTTTTCATATTCATCCCGCTTTAACTGACGTCCTCATTTGTTATCTTCCACTTCTGATTTGGCGATAGTGTTACGACGTAGTCGCGGTTGAATGACCCCTCCGCTCTTCGACCGAGGTACCGACGACGGGAACTCGTCTATACATCCAGGTCAAGTTAAGGATCTCTAAACCGTCAAACATCATTTCAATTTATTTCGGGTAATCTCATTCTTTTATCAAGTAATTTCGACGACATATTCTGATATGTGGATGAACTCGGTTGAAACTCTAATCTGAGTTATTTGCCTTAGGCTCTAGAAACAGAATCCTTGGTTTGCTTTTACTCGGTATACAACTGATTTGTTTGGATAATTTCATTGTTTTACCATCTCCTGACCTAAGTAATTGAATTAATACATCTCTGGTTGCTGCGATGAGGTGAGGAATCTCGCGAAGATGATTTATTGGAGGTGTTTGTCAGATTTATTTCCGGCGCTTGTTTAATCTTCGGTGGTTTAACTATGACGAAGCTGGTTCCCAACCGATTTGGTCTAAGCTATTGACTCGATTTGGTAAGCCCTGAACGAAACCAAATCTAGAGCGAGCTCGACTCTTTCCAACCATCGTGGTCTACATCTACTAAATAATTAGTAGCTAGCTACACTTATCACTTCGATCAATTAGTAATTCGTTATCTAGTTAGCTCCTTTAGCCCTCAAGCTCATTCACGTGCAACTCGTTGATCATTTTAACCTCTCGCTTATATAACAACATAATCATACCTAATCATCAAATACGAAACTCGCTATTTATTTATAACATTAGATTGGTTTAGTTACGGGTTTATTTGGTTAATATACATATATTTATATTTTTTCAATAGCAACAACCCATAATAATTTATAATATTAAAGTGGTTTGTTAAAATACAAGCAAAATTCTGTTAATATACGAGAACAAGAAAGGGGATGAAAAACAAAGGAGAGCTACATCAGGTCTGTAGCATCTCTAGAAACAGAGTAGAATATTTGATATGTATTCATTAATCATATATAATTTTAGTGATATATTTATTTTTTGTTGGGTTGGGTTGGTTTTATTTATTAAAAATCATAACCAATCATAAAATATATGATTTGTTAAATTGTCACTCAAATTCAATCATATATGATTATTAATCGTTAAATATGGATTGATTTGGTTTGATTAATACGGTTGGGTCGATTAATAATATTTTTTTACAGGGCTATGCTTAGATACAAATTTAACTACGAAATAGATTATTGGATAATAATGTTGATAAACATGAACAACTTATTGAATAGAGTATGGGATTGTAGTAAGGAAGAGCCTATCTCCCAGACGATTATGAGATGATTCTCTGACCAATCCTTTAAACCCATACCAGAGTGATTCATCTACTCGGACGAGAATGACCCATCACAATATTTTAACTATAAGTAACGATATATTGATGTATGTGACAATCTCGTTTTACCTTGTTAGACCGTTCAAAGAGGTAAGTATGAAATCGTTACAAAAAAGAACTTATGATTTCGCCATCTAGACAAAAAGATAAGTGACCATTAACGTAATAGTTCATACCCTGGAAATTTGGCGGGGGGTTTCCTGCCAGTTTAGCTAGAAGAACTTAAAACAAAATTCAATTTTCTTTCTCTTTCCTTGCAATCCCTAATTTTCTTCACTCAGTTCGCTCTCTCCTGCTGTCAATCCTTCATCAGGAAGCTCGATTCAATCTGCGCAGCACTCAATCGTAAGCTCTCTATCTCTCTCTCTCTCTCTCTCTCTCGCTGTCCAATCCTTCGATTGAAGTTTCAGTAGATTTTAAACACGCAGGAAGTTTAGTTTCACTGAACTGTTATTGTAGCAGATTCGTTAGATAGAGATGGCGATCGAAGAAGCTGCCAATGGGAGGGATGACATGGCAATCGATGGGCAGAATGCTGACCAGGCCATCGAAAGTGGATTCAACCCGAATTTCCTCAGACTGTACTACGGTAGTTCTTATGGAAAATTACTTTTAGGATGTTTCATGTTGTCAATTCCTACTTTTTGGGTTTTTTCTTGCTATCCTTTTTGAACATTGCCTGTTTTGCTTATTGGCAGCAAAACTATTCCCTTCTGGTGATTTCTTCAAATGGTTGTCTTATGGGAATGGTAACTGTAGTCTGTACATATCTTCGGTTTCAATAATGCAGATGACTTTGGTTTCAACCACATTCTCTGGGTGTACAGTGGCCGACGTGGTGTGCATTGTTGGGTTTCTGATGGAAAAGCAAAAAGGTAAATGGTTTTTATAACAGTTGTTTTTCTATGTGGATGTAACAGAGAGCTCACTCAAATGCACTGATTCAGGTTGACTAATGAACAGAGAGCATCACTTGCTGATTACTTCGGCGTATACAAGGTCTTATTTATATACAACAAGCTATGTGTAGAATTGTTTCAATGAGATTTCTTGAGTATTTGATTGAAGTTCTGGCCATGTTCATCAGGGTAGTGAGAACAGTAACAAAAAAGTTCTTTGTCTGGCCATGGTCTTCATCGTTTCTTGGTGTAAGTTTCCCTTTTCCAGTGTTAATTCGATTTTTTTGCTGCTATAAACTCATGTTGAATGTTTTTGCAGGAGATCCTACTCAGAAGTACTGAAGGATTTATTCGAGAACCAATTGCTCTCTAGTCAGCAAATTTTCTCAACCGAGAAGACAAATGCGAGAAGATTCTAGAAATGATTCCCAATGAATGTACTAAAACCTCACACAATTTCTCTCCCTATATGGCCAAGCATCAATCCATTATATCTGAATCTATGTGTCCACTGCTGGATTTGCAGCTGTTGCTGCGGAGCTTCGAGGTAGGTGCCAGAACAGTAAAAGGTCGTCTGGTTCGAGAGACAACATTAACGCTGTTCGATGGGAGCAATTACCCTATTTTGTGTAGGAATGTGACCATTATTTATGCATTATAACCTGATCACCCAACAATTGATGGTGCATTCATTCATCTAAGTGCACTCAACTGGTACTCAACTTATTATTTCCAGGCACAAGGCCTGCATAGGTGTGTCGAAGAAATTGTCTTCTCTTTTTCATATCCCAGGATTGATATGGAGTTTAGTGTAATATCATCCAGCCGCTTGCTTTAGTTATGCTTTCAAATGTAGCTGTGAAAGCTTTCGAAATCATTCGTCTACTTTCTCCGTTTCTTGAACTCCTTGAGCAATACCATTTTCCTTCCATTTCAGGTCTCCAAACACATGAACCACTTGCTGAAGGCACCCTTCTGTGTCCATCCAAATTCCGGTAAGTACCTGAAGAGAATTTAGTTTTTCATCTCACTAACTGGTGCATAATGCTTCATGCATAGCATTCCTGCTGACTATGTATTCAAGTTACTCATGCTGCATGTTTATTTTCTTCTCTAGGACGTGTGTTTGTGTACCGATAGACCCAGCCCGGTGCCACGAATTCGATCCTACAGCAGTCCTCTTGCTGCTTCACCATATTATAAGTTTGCTGTAAAAACCAAATTTCTCCAAATATGCGAACCATGGCAGGATTCCGATCTGATCCTGGTCTGATTTTCGTTGCAGGCTGCTACAATGGTAATGAATTCAATTCCAGCATATACAAATCACTCCTTTTATTCTTCTTCTGTAATTTCCACTTCATTAAGACAGGAATCCGCCATTGATGTTATTAAATTACATTCTCTTGTCAAACAGACTGGGACAGGACCTCACTCAGAGAATCTGTCAGGTTTTTCACATCCTCGTTCTTGGAACCTCTTCTGAAATCTTGCAAGGTAAAAGTCCATTATCCTACATCCAAATTGCCATCCTTCGTTCTTCATCGAATTCAACACAATTTTGTACTCCCTTCCGATTGCAGTATGAGATGGAGGGTGCGTACAATTCGAAACTGCAGCATTCGAAGAACTGTCTTGAGTTGGTAGTCTTCTTCCCAAATGTCATACGTATTTGTTATGTGTACATATGAAGCTAAGATCCTGAGAGGCAGCACTTCTGATAGCATTTTGCTATAGCTGAGTAATCCGAATTGGTTTCGGACATTTTGCTTTAGCTGAGTAATTTGAGTTGGTTTCGGATTGTACGTTTGGTTTTGGATTGTACGTTTGGTTTCGGGTTGAGTTTCCCACGTCATAAAACAATGTATTTATAGTTTGAGTGGATTCAAACTCCAAACTAACAACGATGAAGAATTATAAGAGCTCGAAATTTTCAATTCAACCATTTAATTATTAGATACACAATACTTTTTTGCCATGGACGGGGATTCAACTTTAACTAATGATGAGGAGTCGTACGAGCTCGAAAGTTCCAATTCACCTAATCAATTACTAGATACAAATTACATTTTTCTTCATGGATGTGGATTAAACTCTAAATCAAAGATGAGCTAGAAAATCTCAATCTGCCCAAACAACGTCCCGTTGAAGTTGAGAATGTCTATCGTCGATAATGAGAAGGCCGTAACGCTCCCGTAAAGCCCAATCTTTCATTAGGTAAAGGGCCCAAAATGGTTAAACTAAACAGTTTTTGAGCCCAATGGATATGGCCTGCGCACCATTTTTTAATTTTCGTCGAAATTTTACCTTTCCTTTTTAGCGCCAATTGAAAAAGAAATTAAAATTAAAATTCCCCAATTTTTTGTTCTTGCTTTCACTCTGGACTTCCGCTTCACTCCAAGCCGATAGCGTCTGCAAATCCTCTCCTAATCAACGGCGACGACGACGATGTTAGTTCCCGATTTTTTCTTCCCTCTCTTTATTTTTCACTTTTCTTCTGCTCATTTCTGTTGATTCGTTTTCTGATCAGGAGTTCGATTGGGAGGCAGCAGTTAAGGAAATCGACGTGGCCTGCGAGAATGTGATTCCCTCCACCTCCTCATTCAACCCAAACCGATCGGATAATCGGTTGCTGGGGGTGATTCGAATTGTTCCAATTCTCTCGTTAAGAATGGGAAGCGGCCGTCTGGGAACTGTAAACAGGCGACGCTAGATAGTTTCATTGGGAAGACGAAGACGTTGGTTGTTGAGGAAACTACAGATGCTTGGGTTCCGGGAGTGGGAGGCAGCTGTTTTGAGATTGATTACGAGGCAGCTAAAACTTGGATATATCCAGGTCAATTTTTCTTACTCTTTTTTCCATAGCCGCTTTTTCAAAATCAGTGCAATAGCCGATGATGGGTATCTTGGTGAGTGCAAAGGCTTGGTGAAGAGTTACGGGGGGAGTAGTGGAATCAGGATGGTCGAAAACCTTGGAAGTAGATCAAGTCCTAGGCGAGATTCAAAAATACAATGAGCAAAATCTTCAATTTTGAATTTTTGTACATAGGATTTCCTTAGACTGTATCGTGAGACCTTGAACAGTGACCTAGTTCCTCCCTTTGAGATGTCTAGTTGGCTGAGTGATTGATCTTCCTTTGGAACTAATTGTTTTGCAATGTGCTTATCACTAGATTTCTTCATAGCAAGTTATTTGCGGTTTCTTAATAAGGATTTTGCTTGAAGTGCTGTAAGCATGTTGTTAAACAAGAGGTTTTTTGTTTTTGCCTATATCCTACGTTCATATTATATGTAAAACTACCGGTTGCCTTGGCTACTGCAGTGAATGTTCCACTTCGTGAATACCAGCTGAACATAGCGAGGGCAGCATTGTTTTCAAATACATTGGTTGCATTGCCTACTGGACTTGGCAAGACACTTGCTGCAGTTGTCATGTACAATTACTTCCGATGGTTTCCAGAAGGTAAAACTGTCCGCAAGATGCTCATTGTTTACTTTTAGTAAAAGTTGGCTCACTTAGTTTCTACAAGTCTGAATTGTTTGGCTCAAAGTTTTGATCCTTTTATCATTTTGAACTTTCTGAAAAATATGGTGGTAATGCTGTCAATGTTATGTAGTCTTTAACATTTCTTTGCTGCCTGCTTTCGCTGTAATGTATCAACTCCAGGAAAGATTGTGTTTGCTGCCGTCTCGACCACTCGTAATTCTATAAATAGAAGCCTGTCATAATATAATGGGAATTCCACAAGTAAGAGGATTTTTTCGATCAAGAGTATAATTGGTTCCATGGTTTCTTTTCCCTCGTTTCTTTCTTTGTACTGCCTCATGATAGTATCTAAACCTTTTGCAGGAGTGGACAATTGATATGGTAGGCCAGATAGGTCCAACAAAACTAGCATGCTTTTGGAAATCTAAACGGGTTTTCTTTGATACACCCCAGGTTTATGAACCAAAATCAGATGCGTAGCTATCCTTTTAGGATCTGTTACTCCATCAACCTTAATAATACCTTCAACTGCTAGTAATTGGCCGCTGCAGGTTTTTGAGGCTGATGAGCAGAAATGAAGATATTAAAACAGTGAAGCTCATTATGGAACAAAGCTTGAGCCATGGTACAACTAGTCCCAAGTTATCGAAAATGTTGGAAGTACTTGTTAACCATTTCAGTGAGTAGCTGTCTCTTCCAATTCTATGAAAACAGTTTATATTTGACTTTCGAGTTTAGCTTTATACTGTTTCCCATTAACTATGCATGTTTCTTTTTACTTGATTCAGAAAGCAAGGAGTCCCAGAACTCAAGGGTTATAATATTCTCAAATTTCAGAGCCAGTAATGTACATCAGTTCTCATTATAACTACTATTGTTCAGTAAATTCAAGCATGGGGGAGTCCTTTTAGATTTTCATGCACCTTCCAGTAGTTTATCAGACTTGCAACTGAAATTTGATATGCCTTCTATTTTATTTGGCATTCATTTTTGTTCATTGGTTCCAAAGTTCACATACAGATTACTAGAAATATTTTTTTTATTTAGAGGCTCACAGATTTCTATCGTCGTTCAGGGATAAAGCAATTGTGAAGAACCAATGGAACACGAAGTGGCAACCAAGAGCCTTATTGTTTCGGTTGATTCCCTTGGGAAGGTCCTAAATTCTTATGTCCCTTCACTTCCTTTGAAATTGGCATCACATAATGGTGCTGCCTCACTAACCTGTGAAAAAGAATGTCAACATTTGAAGACGACTTCTAATGACGGTTCCACCAGATTAGCCGCTGTCGACAATTTTGGCTCCGAGGTCCCTAAGACTGGAAATTCAGAGCAAGATATGTTGAAAAGAGACTCTAGGCGATAGCTATGTTGAAACTGGGATCAATGCACATTCTCCGAAAGTTGATGAGTACTGCAACAACAATTATGAAGATGCTGATCTCAGTCCTCAATTAACTCACATGCTGCAAAGTGGTGTCGTTCCCGAGTCTCCTATGAATGATGAACATGGTTTTGTTCCTGACTCTCCTATGGATGATGAACATGTTGTCGTTCCCGAGCCTCCTTTGAATGATGAACATGGTGAGTTTATTTACCATGGAATCATCAGTCTATTAGCTTAATATTTCATTTTGATTAAATGTTTTCCTTTTTCCACAGAATTTCTGAATGATACGGCAACCGAAGAAATTCTTGTTCCACAAGATGTTACTACACCCATGAAACTGCATACTGGATTATTGCCAAAGTCTCCAAGTACTTGGAGAAATGAATCAAATGCACCTAATATAGTTGTCGATGCAGATATGGCTTGTCCCGCAATCAGTGATCAGATTCAGAACCCTTCACCTGAAAACACTGCTGGCAAAGTCAAAGAAAGCGATTCTCCTTCGACCAATATCTCCAGTAGATAATGGCTTGTCAGTTCTTCTGATAAGTCAGACAGTGTTCAACCAGTACGAAGGCTCAAAAGGCTTCGAAAAGTTGGAGAACTTGCGAAGGGTAAGAACTCAGGAAGCACTAGAGACGACCGTTCTTTTTGCTATGAAACAAATGTTAATGGATCTGTCAGTAGTACTATGTACATAAATTAAACAAAACACGGGAGAGGTAACAATACCAAGCATCAAACACGAAAAAACTTGGTTATTCGTTCCTCTGTAAATGTGACAGGCATAGAGAGATACTGATTAGCAGTGCCATTTTCAGGCAAAAGGGAGCAGCTTGGCATCATCAACGACTTCAAATAGAAGAGGAAGCCGAGTAAGTGTGAACTTCAAAGCTTGTTCGAAAATTAGTTATTAAGTTGTCTACCTATGTCAAAAATCAAAATCTTTCTCTCTGAATATTCAGGGTCTCGGCAAATGGTGAGGCATCTGACGACGAGATAGTCGAAGGAGATGAAAATTCGTAGGAACCGTGTTTCATAGATGACAGAATGAACCCCACACAACTAAGTAGAGTGGACATGATGGCAATGTACAGGTATAGTTCAGCACTCTTTTAGAATTGTCGGTACGAGATTGGGAAATAGTGTTTAACCATTCATGGTTGTCTTTCTGTGCTAAACAGGCGTTCTTTGCTCAGTCAATCACCAATGCCGAGGGATCCTGTTGGCCTCTCCCGCCGTCTCCGATCTCCAATGACGCAGCTACAGATCCCGTTGACCTCTGCCTGCCGACGGCCTCCGTCGAAGACTAGCAGAAGGATGAAAAGCTTGCTCCTTCTATAGGTAATTTCACCGAGCATTTCTATTTCTAGAGAATCAGCCAACGATGGCGTATTGTCTAGTTCCTGGTTTACGCTATCTCAAGAACAAGCTTCCTCCTTTACCTGCATCTCCGCTAGCTACTTCCATTTGCCGATTCTCCGATCGATCAGTTTCTTTAATCACCCGCGCAGATGAGGATTACGACGACGGGGTCAATAATTCACCGAGGGAAGAACAATCTCTGTCTAGGTCGATTTGTGCAATCGTAAATGAATCGTTCTGGCATGGGAAGAAGTCGTCACCTTTAGAGCTTGGGATAAGCCCGGAGGATTTGAATCAAGAGGAAGCCATCAACGGTTGCCGCTTTGCTAGCAGAGGAAGAAGGTTCGATGGTGACAATGAGCTTCTTTCATTGGGCTATCGGTTTCCCCAAATTCAGACACTTCATGAGATTCTACATTGTTGCCGCTACTTCATTCGTTGCTAACAGGAATTTGGATCGAGCTCATGAAGTGATGCGATGTATGGTGAGGAGTTTCGCAGAGATCGGAAGCTGAAGGAGGTTTTGAATATGATTATTGAGATGGGGAACCAAGGATTGGTACTTAGCTCCAGAACTTTGAATTATGTTGTGGAGATTGCTTGTGAGATGGGGATGATTGAGTATGCAGAGGATGTGTTCGACGAAATGCGTATGAGAGATTTTCGTCCTGATTGCACGAGCTATCAGTTGATGGCTATGGCGTATTGTACAGCTGGGAAGGTTTTAGTTTCCGAGAGATGGTTGAGTGACATGGTTGAGAGAGGGTTTCTTGTTGATAACGCTACTTGCAGTTTGGTGATTACAAAGTTTTCTGACGAAGAGTTTGGGAATCGGGCGTACGGGTACTTCAATAAGTGGATTGAGATGGGTCTGAAGCCGAATTTGATCAACTTTACTGCTCTGATTAATGGCCTCTGCAAGAGGGGGAGCATTAAGCAGGCATTCGAGACGTTGGAGGAGATGGTGAAGAAAGGGTGGAGACCGAATGTCTACACTCATGCTGTGTTGATCGATGGACTGTGTAAGAAAGGATGGACCGAGAAGGCGTTTCGGTTGTTCTTGAAGCATGTTAGGAGCGATAATTACAAGCCGAACGTGCATACTTATACCTCCTTGATTCATGGGTATTGCCGAGAGAATAAGTTGAACAGAGCTGAGATGTTATTTAGCAGAATGAAGGAACAGGGTTTGGTACCCAACACAAGTTCGTATACTTGTCTCGTCAATGGGCATTCTAAAGCTGGGAATTTCGATAGGGCGTTTGAGTTGATGGATGTGATGGGGAAAGAAGGTTTTGCTCCTAATGTGTTTGCTCGAAATGCATGTTATAGTCGTTAAACTCTGCACACCCCCTCCTCCTACTGAGCGTTACATAATAGCTTCTGTAACTTTGCATCCTGAAAATGGTTATCAGCGGGTCAAAGATGAGTGGTCGAGTGAACTAATTAGTTTGAGCCGTATAATCCAACACTTGTTTGGTAGTCAAGGGATCATTCAGAATCATTTCGATGCATATTTGAAGCACGTGCTGAAATTAATCAATGATGATGGCGTACTTGGCTTGAGGTATTTTTATTATATTACTGTTTGTTTGTCCCATTTTCATCATCCTACTGTTTGTTTGTGTAATTTTCATCATGTTATTGTTTGGATGGAAGCATTTCCCTCCTTTTTTGTCTAATGATATGTGCAGGTGCAGATGGTTAATGGTGTTTAACCATCCTTGTTTTTGGGGACCTAAAAGATCAGCACAATTCATATTGAAGATATATGATTTGTATGAAACAGAATATCCGGCAAACCAGCAAATAATGGTAGACAGAGCGGATCTTATTCAGAGTGTTGACATTGCTAATGTTGCTATGAGAGATAACCCGATCAATGATTATATGCACATCTTCTTTGGTGATCATAGGCCACAAGAGAAGGCTTTCTTTCAAGCCTGTTATAAGGGCTTAGAGGATCATTATTATGATAAGAATGAGCTGGTATGGTTTCAGGGTTTGTCTCGGAGCAGACAATACATGCTATTCATGCGAAATGTTGTGATGCATAGGGAAAGAAGCAAACGCGACCCGAGAACATCACAAGTTTATGAAGTTGGGGGAGTTGTGGTAAAAGAAAGTATAGAGGTGAGTAATTCGATCAAATAGAATCTATGTTTAATGCATTATTAGATCTAAATTTAACTATGTTTAATGATCATTTTTGCAGATTATACTCTAGGAACTGGCAGCAGGAGATTGCTTATATGGCTGCCAGAGATGTAAGAATTGATGTGTTCTTTCAATTGAATTTTTGTGAACTGTATATTGCTTGTCGATCTCATGTGAGTTCTTCTGCTTGATAGGGTGGTGTTCAGTCTCCAGAAGTATTGTCCATTAACTGTACCACGCTTATGAGCTCTTCTCAGATTTTGCAGCAAGGTAAACTTGTATGGTGAATTCCAGTAGCAGTTGTGCTAGTGGGCTAATGTGCTAACTATTTGTCTTGGGAGGTAGTTGATAAGGACGTATCGATGAAAACAAAGATCAATGGAACTACCGCACCATTGCAAGATCAATACAACTTTGCCTTTTTCTAGATCTATATTGATTGGTAATCCTTACTCCTTAGTCCTTCTTGGCAATGTTCCATTGAGAACCCTTCTGTTCATTTTCCTGTGATTGCCAGTGAAATTACGTTTTTGTTGTATGTTCAACGTTGCAGGAATAGCTAATGCCATAGACTTAGCAGACCGTTTTCTTCCAAAACTCTGGTTATTGAACTGTGAGTTTTTTGCTGCCTTCCACTCTGTAGGATAGATTTCTTATAGTTGGTGTATGCTACATTGGTATTGGCACAATTGAGTCATTCTTTCCTTCGCCAACATGGCTGAATCATTCGTTGATTGTTCTTATCACTATCTTTGTTACAGGTAAACCCTTGGTTATAACATTCAAAGCTTATTCCAAAGATCAAGTACTCAGGATCCTTCAAGTAGTCTTCAACCCACAAGCTTTGGAGCTATCTGCCAGACTAAGTAAAGATCTTTGAAACAATATAACTTTATTTGAAAAGAAAAATCCATCCGCCATTTCAATACACGTTACAGAAAGTTGCAGCTGCATCAGGCGACATGAGGAAAGCGCTTTCTGTTTGTAGTACAGCAGTCAAGATTCTGGAATCTGAACTAAGAGACTCCTGCACTGGTAGCATGAACCCATCTCCTTTACTTGACAAGCAAGGAATCCCAGTTGTAAGTCAATCGTTGTACTTTGTGAATCATCCTTTTCGTTCCCCTTTATTCTAAACCAACCCTAAGATTGATTAATGCTATATTTCTGCAGGTGAAGGATGATCACATGGCCACTGCTCTATCAAAAGCATTTGCGTCGCCATTAGTGGACACAATTCAATCACTTGCTGATGTCATATGAGCAAATCGAAAATTCACTATCAATTACCACCAAATGGCATTTTTCTATAACATACACATGAATTCTTAGCATGTTACATGTCAATAAGTCAGTTTTGATGGTACACAACAATCCCAGAAAGGAAGCTAAACTACACTCACTGTCAGTCAATCATGCAAAACACAGACTCCTCCCTCGTGTTAAATACCGGTCTTCGAGGCCTTTCAAGTACGATGTGATTGCTTTGCCTGCTGCATATGTCATGAATGATGCAAGAATCATTCCTCGAGCAACAATCAACCCTAGCCTGCTTGTAAACAGTTTTCACACACACACACACAGCTGACACCCTTACGAGAATTTTCCGGTCAAACAAACGCAGTTCTGTTGGATACTTGTTACAGAAGAGATTTTAAATGCATATGAAAAGTAATAACCTCGTGATTACTGCAGTAACCCTGACAATATGGGGCAAAGCCGGACTCCATCGACCAAAAGTGCCATACGTAGAGCCCAATAATATCCTGCATCGAGTTCACAAGATGATGAAGCCAGCCGTTGATGACCTGTTCCAGAAACGAATGAATTAGCCAACTATAAACTTGAAAAAGGGAACCATAGCACCTGGACATGTAAGCTAGGAGGGGAAGAAAAACCTTTTTCCCGAGTCGGAGGAATGCTATGGTGTTTGTGCATCACTGCTCTCCTTCCACATAGGTAGATCAAATGGAGAAAACCTCCATATAAAATCACGAAAATGTGAAGGTCCACTCATACATCAAGAGCAAACCAGTCCATGGCATTACTTGATGCGGCATGATCGCCATGCTAAATGCGAGGGAAGTCAATGCAGCGATAGGAAGTCCACCGAGACAAGCGGGGAACTTGCACTGTGAACCAAAATAAAACCAGATTTAGCTGACAGGCTGACAAAGGAATGATGACCATTTCATTTGGGGCATAAAAGTGGTACCGACTTGTTGTGTATAACTGATGGGCAATGATGATGAAACACCATTATAGCCAAGTTCTCCATTCGATCTAATCTTGTAATGCAGGTATCTGATATGTTCATATATCGAATTCCTACAAAACAAGCAAGCCTGCCCAAAAGATGATACAATTATGAGGGTTCAAACCAATATACTATCTGGAACAGTTCATAGACAATAAGTGTAATAAACAGACCTGAATAGAAGATTGATGAAACAAGCAAAACCAAAGCCCTTAAGATTCATGAAACAAGCAAAACCAAAGCCCTTAAGATTCATGAAACAAGCCACTAACTTGAGAAAAGAACAAACTTCTACAGTCTCGATAAACAACTTTCACTGATTTCAATGTCATTTTGATAAAAATCAATCAACCTGATTAATTATATGGATGACGGAACTTTGTCCACAGAAATGCCTAGCGCAAACTCAAAAAAGAATAGCACTCAAAAACTTTGAACTCCTGGACTAGGTTTTAGTTGGCAGAAACCAGGAGGACAGTGGAATAAATTATGATCCAAAGAATAATTTGTCAGTGGGAGTTAAACCAGCTTCTCTAGCATTTGTACACACCTTGTTAGCAAGCATGTAGAGACCAACATCGGCATTATAAAGGGTTAGATAGCCTCTCCATATCAGGTACAGGCCTATAATTTCTCTCTTCCTTTGATAAACCAGGTTGGAAGAGACGAGGATTTGGAAAGAAATCAACCTTCCTGAATGTTTGAGGTTGGCACAGAACTTACTACACTTGAAGAGATCCGCAATGTCTTTTACCACTATAGTGTCTGCATCGAGATATACAACTGCACAAAAAAATTGCAGAGACCAATAAGAGAAAGTGATATGAAAACTGCCGCCTACCATGCTAACACGACAAACAAAGCATCAAAGTATTTGTTTCAACGGATTGCCAAGTGCAGCCGTATTCAAAGTTAGGTGCCAGCATCAGGACAAAGAAGACAATGACCAAAGTCACGCCAATTGAGGATACAGGGGCAATACACTACCCAAATCTCTGTCCCAAAATGAAAAAAGTCAACGCAATCCCCTGTTCCCCACCACATGAAATGGACCTTTCAACAATAGGAACACGAGAAAGAAAGACAAAACTATAACACAGATGGTGAAGAAAAAGGTAGCAGAATCCGCAGCAGCAGCAGGGAAACGACACCCTGAGCAGATAACCAAATCACAGCAATAGAGAGTATGAACAATGACATCCATCAGAGCTCTAAGTAGAAGATGTTGTTCAAATGAATGGGGGGAAACTCACCTTTCTGATAATTTGTCATGTTGAAGATCTTTAGCTTCGTGTAAACGCCCCAAAACCTTGTTGGACGAATCTGATTAGGATTCGCTAATAAGCTAATCGTCTCCACCATCCACCCATCAGCCTGGTCAATAAATAACGGAAGGATGATGTAATCAAGAGCTACAGACGATCTCTCTACACAGAAAAATTGGACGGCAATAACAAAAGCAAAGCCATTTACCCGAATTGAAACACATCCAAATCGGTGCAAATGCTTGTCATCACTTATCACATGATTCAATTTCACAACCAGAATGACTCCATGTCTACCAAACAAGCGTTTATAAGAAGAGATCCAATCGAATTACTGGAGCTGAATCAACTTAAAATTTCGTTAATTGGATAAGTTAGCTAAATTCAGAGGAACGGGAGAAATAGCCACTGTAATGAATTCTGACTTGGCAACTAGAATGAATCGCTGGGTACCAAATAAGCCCTTATGAGGAGAGATCCAATCGAACTACTGGAGCTGAATCAACTTAAAATTTCGTTAATTGGATAAGTTAGCTAAAATTCAGAGGAACGGTGAAAAAGCCACTGTTTTGAAATCTGGTTTCGAATTGAACAACCCAACTTCTTAGTTACAATTCAATTTCTCACGCAAACTAAAACCAAGATAAAAAGAAACAGAATGTTGAAGTTTGTTACCTCCAAAAGCCTCTTGGCGTAGTCGGAGACGCCATCGGAAACTTTACTCGATCAAGTGTACAGAATCGATTTGCAGGCTGTCTCATAGCAGGAGGAAGGCGGGTCTCTGTAGACTATAATCCCGCAGATATTGTCGAAGGCGAATATCTGGAGTACATCCTGCAAATCGAGCACCCATCCGGTAGCAACGGCGGAGGAAAGAGTGCTGTGGCCATTGTAAGCTCACAGTCGACGACAGAGTCTTGACAAACTTGCGGAGAGATATGGTGTTGAAATTATGACTGGAGAGGTGACACTTATAAAAAAAACATAACGGAAACTTTGAAATAATTTATTTCAATTTTTGTGTCAATGGCGAAGGGAAAATTAGTGACAAACCACAACTGTGGAGAGAAAATTAAAAAGTAAACCTTGATTCAATTTCAACGCAGTTCATCAAAAACAAATTGAAATTTCATAAACCCACAGCTCATTGTTTTTAGTTCAGATTGATTGCGTTTCAGATTAATGGAGTACATGGACATCTAAACCGAATTTGGCTGGCTTAGGTTTATCTGACCGATTTCTAGCTTATTCCCAAATAAACCAGTTTGCATAAAAAAAACACTGATTCAGTTTCATCAACATCGCAGATCGCACCGCGGCTGCCATCGAAATCACTTTTGATAATCACCAATCGTTGTAGGACTCATCATCGTTGCAGCACCGGAGGACCCATCTTCGCACTTCCGTATGCGCCATCTGGGAGAGCCTGCCATCAGTTTCTCAACTGGAATCGACGTCTATTTCGAAATCCAATTACAGTTCAATCTCCGCCGCAATAGCCAACGAATCAACTGCATTTCAAATTTAATATCTCATCTACAAGTCCACGCGGAGTCCCGATAATGAGATAGAACCGTCGGTCATGCCATTAAACGCCAGACTTTTCTATTGCTGTCTTCCCTGTCGCCGGAGTTCGAGTTGTGCAGAGGAATTGATGAGCAGCCGCTGCACCAAAATTGAATAATAGATAAGAAGTTATTTTTCAATATTAATACAATTAGATAACTGATATTTAATGCCAACATTTTTAAATGTTTGACCAGTAACTAATGGGGAGGTGTAAACTCACTTAATACAATATACTACACGTGTAATTTAGCACATTCAAACATCCGGTCCAATAAAAACACGCTATGTGACGGGGTATCGATACCTTAAAGGTATCGAAACGTTCTCCATTAAAATATATATGGCAACAATTTTGCTATTTCACGGATAGTTATTTTTCCCTGCCGGTGCGGATAAATTTTTCGACCGTAAGATCTTCGGTGGGGATCTCAGACGATAACAAACCCCAAAACGTAAGTTGGAATTATTAATTTAGGTGTTGAGTACATTTGATGAAATGACAAAATTTTGTGAAGAATTAGAGACTTGTATGATTCACATGACTCTTCTCAACAAAGATGACAACATAAGACGGTCGCCCTTTTGTGTTTTCTGTTGGCAGAGATATCAACAATGTTATTGTGCCATCTTCGAGTGTCACGGTATTCGACTATTCACTTCCCACTCTCCCTTGTTAACGTCATAGCAACACACATTGTCTACGACCAACACATAAAGTTTGCTCCCAGTCGCATCATAAAATCACATGTCACAGGATAGACCTTAAATATTAAAATTCTAGCTAAAATCTATTGAAAGTAAATAATATACATAGCTCTCATCGAATCAGGGAATCCTGAGCTGTAACCTAAGTTGGCCTACTCCCAATTCCGCTATTAAAGCTAGATAACATTCGAATGGGCTCGACTCGACTTGTGAAGAGCCCTAGGCCCAATAGATAACTTCTAGACCAACCCACCTTATGTGCTTGATGTCGGGGATGGATAGCCTGCACCGATGTCGGTGCTGTCTCTTCAACAATATCCAAATTAATAAAACTAGTATGAATATGTTTACTTTAATTTTATATTTTAACAACTCGATCCGGTATATTTAACCATGCATTACTTGGAATCTTTAAATCTTAAAGTACTCAATTAATGAATATATTTGAAAAATAAAAATAAAAATAAGGCATATGTGTCGACAAAATCGCAATTAATCACGACAAAAATGTAAACCTTAGAACTCGTGCAATATGACAATCTTATTCGGATGATCAAAGATAATAATAAGTACATACCGGAAGGCCCGAAAATGCGGAGAATCGACAACGGATCCCAATGATTCATCCCAGTAGCCTGAAATGCAGGAACTGAATAACAAACTGCGTACAGGACTAAATTGTCAAACTAATAGAACTCTAGTGACCACATTGTAACAACTGAAAACTTGTAAACCAAACGACACAGTTTTACCTAATACACTAACTTAACGACGCAGTTTCGTCCAACATAATCCTCCCCTGAACTGAGCACCAGTTCAAGAGATTCTCAGTTCATACCTCCTGGAATTTTTTTGGAAGAACAATCATCCCAATCTTGCCTCTTAACACTTCATAGACATCCATGGTTACTGCCTTAGTCATAATGTCTGCTACCTGGTCATGTGTTCCACAAAATTCCAACTTGATCACTCCCTCATTTGCTAAGTCCCATAGAAAGTAAAACCCAACATCAATATGCTTGCTTCTACCATGTGTAACCGGATTTCGTGAGAGTTTGATGGCCGAGCTATTGTCACAAAATATAATGGTTGATGTTGCTATACCGGTCTTCCATTCAATCGCCGCAGGATGCTTCTCATCCACAGACACCGTGTCGTACGTAAAGATGCGCCCACAAACTCGCTTCGCTTGTTGATAGAGTTACCACCGGTTGTTTCTTTGATGATCGTGAAACAACCCCTCCTGCCTGTGAAGAATAGATAGCCACTTGTGCTTTTTCGATCATCTACATCCCCCGTATAATCACTATTTGTGTATTCAATCAAACCCCGCCGACTCTCATTCCCGTTGTACTTGATTCCAATGTTAATGTGCCCTTCAAATACCTTATGATGCGCTTACCGCAAGCATGTGTTGTCTAGTTGGTGCCTCCATGTACCCGCCGAGGGTACACACCGAATACATTATGTCCGGTCATGTTGTCGTCATGTATATTGATTTCCTATCACCGCTTATATTCGGCAGCCGACCGGTGTTCCATCTCCAACTTTTGTTAATTTTGCACTAGGAACCATAGGATTTCTCACATGATTGCACTCCATTAAGTTGAATTTATTCAATATCTCCTTGGCATACTTCTGTTGACCAATGTATACTCCTGTGTTATCCTGAACAACCTCAACTCCCAAAAAATACCTCATCTTGCCAAGATCGATCATCTCAAATTCGATTTCAATTATTCCTTGAACTCATCAACGAGCCAGTTACTACCGCTGACATACATTAAGTCATCAACATATAGACCAACTATCGAATATCTTCACCAACCTTCTTAATGAACAAGATGTGTTCATGGTTGTTCCTCTTAAAGCCGCCTTCTAGAAAATATGCCTCTATTACGCTATACCGGGCTCTTGGAGCCTTTTTTTTTAATACGAGAGGGCTTTTTGAAGCTTATACACTTTTGATTCCTCCCCAGCAACCACAAACCCTTGTGGTTGCTCAACATAAAGGTCCTCAGACAGCTCTCCATAGAGAAAGACACTTTTAACATCCAATTGATACACAGTAAAACCATGAAATGCTGCATAAGCCAACAGAATTCTAATTGTATCCTAACGTGCAACAGGAGCAAATACCTCTGTGTAATCGATTCCATATTGCCGAGCATAACCCTTGGCAACTAGTCGGCCTTATATTTGTCTTCTCGAGCCATCCTCCTTAACCTTGGTCCTGTAGACCCACTTGAGACCAAGTGGAACACACACTTTGGACAAGACACAAGCTTCCATGTACAGTTTCTATATATTGCTTCCATTTCTGCTTGCATTGCTATTTTCCACTTCGATTCAAGGATGGGAGTCTCATATGATTTTGGATCCTTAGATACTGCCACCATGACAAACCAGCTTGTGGCTATCCAATTACAATCATACTCATCTAAGTAGGATGGAGGTCTTTTTACCCTCTGACCAAGATTTTCTTCTTCTGTTGTCAAGTCATCAGAACTCCCAACTATGCTTTGTGTAGGACTGGCTGGAGTTGAAGTTTCAGACGGCTGAGATACTGATTCAAGTGGGAGTTCAGCTTCCTTCGAGTCCTCTGCCGCCTTCGATCGGTCTCCTCATCGAATCATACAAAGCATCCTTCCGTCCATCCCAGATTATATCGGTGAGTATCGGTTGTGTCTCCTCCTCCCATGTTCAACCTTTTTTCATCAAAAACTACATCCCTACTTATGATAACCTTCTTAGTAGCTGGATCATATAACTTGTAGGCCTTGGATTTTACAGAAATTCCCAAAAACTGACATGTGATGCTTTTATGATCAAGCTTTTTTCTTTGCTAATCAGGCACATGCACATAAGCAGTGCATCCAAACACATTCAAGTGAGCAACAGACGGTGCTGCACCTGTCCAAAGATCATGTGGTGTCTTTCCTTTATTTGCTGTTGTAGGACTGCGATTGAGGATGTGAGTAGTCCAGACAGCTTCAGGCCAGAACACTGATGGAACCCTACTGTCCCTCATCATGCATCGTACCATGTTCATTAGTGTTCTAGTTTTCCTTTCGCCCACTCCATTCCGCTCGAGGTGTGAGAGTATGTCGTAAGCTGCCGTCGAATTCCTCTTTCTTCACATAGCTTGTGAAATTCATGCAACATGAACTCCCCTCCTCGATCTTTTCTGAGACAGACAATGGACAATCCAGCTTCTTTTTAAACCTGAGCCATATACTTCTTAAACACTTTAAAGGTTTTCGACTTGTTCTCCAAGAAAAATACCCATAACTTCTTGCTAAAATCATCAATAATAGTCAAAATGTACTTCTTCCCCCCATTTGATGATGGTGTGATTGATCCACACAAATCGCATAAAGCAATTTGAGTTTCTTGTTAGCCCTTCAACTACTTTTTTTGGAAAAGTAATTCTCTCGATGTTTGCCCTCCAACTACTTTTTTTTTTGGAAAAATAATTCTCTCCGCCGTTTGCCCACCAAACATGTCTCACATATCCCTAGGGTTCCTTTGAGAACCGGCATGTCTTGCGCCCTTTTGTCTTTACTCATTTTCAGCAAACTATCTTGGTTCAGATGTCCTAATCTTTGATGCCATAACAGCAGATCCTTGTTTGAGGCACCTGTCACCTGTAGACACTGGACTTGATTCTGTTCATTCCTCACATCCGCGTGTAAGGCAAATATTCTATTTGTCTTCATTTGTGTTGACAGAAACAACCCTTTTTGTTCATGAACAAGCTTGCAGTAACCATCTTTTATTGAAAAACCAACTCCTTTCTCTTGCGTCACCGTCCAACACTCGGTAGGTTGGTTGTCAACCCCCGATACATAGAATACGTCCCCGCACCACCAGTGACACTTGATTTATAGATAGCTTGATTGTTCCCTTCCTAATGACATTCAGCCTGCAATTGTTCCCTAACCTTACATCGCTACTGAAGCTGTCATCCATGAATGTAAATCAATCTTTGTTTTCACTCATATGATTGCTGCATCCTGAGTCTAGAAACCACCAAGTGTGATGATTCTCAAACTCCTCCTCTTGATCTACTGTAGCCATTAGTAGGACATCTTCCTTTAAATCACCATATGATCGTCCCGTGCGTATGAATGATCGGAATAAGCTTGATAATTTGAATAATGTGCTTGTTGATTTTAGTACCAATCTAGACATTCGCTTTTATGGTGTCCAAGCTTGTGACACTTGAAACATTCTACCGACTCCTTACTCCAACCTCTACCGCTCTTCCTCTTCCCCTGCAGCCGTAGGGATTCCTTCCATAACCCCTTCCTCCCCGCAAGCAGTAAAGTCATGTCCTGTCCTCGCACATGATTCTCTCCGTCACATGTTTCTTCCGAAATTTATGTTCATGCACAAGCAAAGAACTTTACGGTGCATCGTACATCAACTCTATATCCTTAGACTCCTCTATAGCTACGTACAACATAATTAAACCGTTCAACTAATGTCCTTAGAATTTTTCTACGATTTGAACATCCGTCAAATCCTCTCCACATCTCCTCATGGAATTAGCTACCACTATAACCTCGCCAAAATAATCCGTAACATTTTCTCCTCCTCGCATCTCCATCAATTCGAAGTTCCTTCTTAACGCTTGTAATTGAGACTTCGAACCCCCGGCACCGCCTTGGAACTTAGTATTCATGGCATCCCAAAGCTCCTTGGCAAGTACTCCTTATCGCTAATGGTCTTCGAATGGTTTTGTCTATAGAGCTAAATAAGTAATTTTTAGCCTACAAATCCTTTACCCTCGTTCCTCCAAACTCTTACCTTCCGCCTCGGCTGATGACTTCCCTTCCCGCCTTGATCCTTATAACCTTCACTCACCACCTTCCGCATTCCTTTGAACGCAACAAATTTTTCATCAACAAACTCCGGTGATCGTAGTCACCATCGAACCTTGAAATACACACTTGCGCAAAGCCGTACTCGCCTCATTCATCTTAAACGGTTTCTATTCTCTCGCCGATTCTCACTCTCACTCTATTGATCTCATAAAACACTCGTGTTTCCTAAGTGTATATGTATGATCACTCTAATCACCGGTTCTTGCTCGCTTAGAGCTCGATACCACAATGTAAACTTTTGAACTCGTGCAATCGACAATCTTATTCGGATGATCAAAGATAACAATAAATACATCCTGGAAGGCTCGAAAATTTGGAGAATGGACCAGACCGCCAATGATTCATCGCAGGTAGCTCGAAATGCAGGAACGAAGTAACAAACTGTGTACATGACTAAATTGTCAAACTAATAAAACTCTAGTGATCAAATTGTAACAACTTAAAACATGTAAACCAAACGACACAGTTTTGTCTAATACACTAACTTAACGACTTGAAGCCAAACGACGCAGTTTCGTCCAACAAAAAAATCCACCGAGGACACATGGACTCCTCGCCCACAGAATGGAGCGGAGGAAACGCCACGTCATGTGTTATTGGCCCACAGGAGTCGTCCACGTGGCTGTCAGTTGGTTCTGTTTAAAATGGCTTGTATACAGCTTGCCAAATCATCTGTACATACAGATGATTTAATCTAACGGCTGGAAACGGATTAGAGGAATTTACGGATGGAGAGGCACAATCAAGTGGCATTCAAGTGAAGAAAGAAAAAGTAAATAAATAAATATCACAAAAAGAGAGAAAAGGAAGAACATATTGTTCTTCATTTTCTTCATCAACTACCAGCCTTCTGTTTATTTCCATTTCAAAAAGAGGGAAAGATCATTGTTCTTCTATATCTGTAAAGAGAGGAAGATGAAGAAAGAAATAGAATTTGCGACAGAAAAAGTAACAAAGAAGGAAAACTGAACTGAGTTTTAATTGATTTTTATTTTTTATATATTTTGCTTTGCTTGATTTTGAGAAAGAAATAAAGGCTCAGAAATTGTAAGAATTAACAGAGAGGAGTAATGGAGTCGGGGAGCTTCGATTCAACAGCCTGGAATAAGGTTTGAGCGTTGCCGCATCGCCGACAATGGTGTCTACATCTTTAAGAAGAGAGAGAATGGAGGAAGAGCACTTGAAAGTTAGGAAAAAATATTTGTTTTTATTAATTTTCTCTCTCGATAATATGTAGACTTGAATTGTTTGTATGTTTTCTTCTGCGACCATCAGATCTCATTTGGCAATTTTTCACCGTCGGATTGTATCATCTGTCCCCAGCGCGAATTGTTTGCATGTATTCCTTTCTTGCTTCATTCCTCTGCCTACTCTTTAACCGTTTCCCAAAAGCGGTTAGTAAAACCGCCACAATTCGATCCAACGTCGAAACCCTACCGTCGGAATCTGAAAAGTCCCAATTTTTCGCCGGCAGGAGAGGATATACCGAGACTGCCATCTTCCTTTTTTTCTTGCTGCTGCTCCTTTTGTTTGGTAGAGCAATTGATCGGAGTTTCGAACAGAAATGGAAATCGGGACTAACGAGAGTCTCTTGCACCGCGATTTTTCTGCCGGGAGCTGTTGAATTGTTTCCACTGCTTTGAAGAAGTGCAGATTTTTTGGGAAATGGCGACTGAGGAATCGCAGGTTTGCTTGCTGTTATAATTTTGTTCATCCTATGGTGTTAGATTTTCATTGGGCGTTAGTGAGTGACTGCAGATTGCAGCAATTCCACTACTCGCTATTGGGTTGAATTGGTTCTTGATGAATCTGAAATGAGCTTTCGTTCTCTGCATGAAACTGTTCATTTCTCTAGCTTGGATCTAGCCTGTAGTATTCAGTTGAATTGGTTCTTGAGTTAGGTTTCTCATTTATAGTAATGCAAGTTTATGTTAGCTTTTAGGTTAGCAAGCTAAAGATTCTCTGTGAAAGCTTTTTTCAAACTCAGATCAGTCAAGCTGAGACTGATTACAATAAAAAACTTCACCGATTTGTTCTCCCAACTGGTAGGGCTGTCCTTTGCCGGTACTACTAGACGACGAGATGGCCACACTGCTGGATGTTGGGGCTGGCAATGGATCCACCATTCTCGTGGATGAAGAGTTGATACAAAGGCCGGCTCAAACCAAAGTATTTTCGAGCTCATAATGCCGATCCCAGATACGGGCCTCTTTTGTTGCCAGTTCCTCTCCTTCATGACCAATTCAGTCCTGCTACTGACGATTATATCGTGACAAATCGAGTTCGTATGCAATAAGACCAGAAGGGGATAATACTGATAGCATCTCATTGTGCATAACTGAAGAACTCAAAGTGGATGGGGTAGATTATTTATCGTGTTTGCAACCATAAGATAGTTATGTTTGGAATTCAGCCGTAGGCTACAATGTTTATGAGTTATGATCAATAAAAAACCCCAGTTTGGTCATTGTTTCATTACATAGGCATTCTGAATTCTAAGATATAACCAACCGGATTCGATAACCATTCCAACCATTCGGATGGTAAAATAGGCAATGTGATATGAATCATAATCGGTGCAGCTTACTCAAAATAGTCAGAATCATAGCTCACCTAGAATTACATTTGAAACAACAGAATATCCAGTCACTGAAAAGAGACAGAATGCAGCGTTCAAATCCGTAGCAACCTAATACTAATCAAAGGTTGGAAAGTAAGGCCTAATACTAATCAAAGGTTGGAAAGTAGGGCCTAGCGCGACAAGTGCTCTCTCGACAATATTACACAAATTTGGGATTCTAGTGTGCAGAAAAGATTCGCAACATCAAACATGAATCTTGTCAATGAGGTGCAGCAGCATGCATCTGGGCAGAATCATATTGGGGATACGCTGCTACAGGCTGAGATGGAGTGCTCCCAGGAGCAGCAGGGGCAGTGTAGCTATCCGATTGTGGGACAGACTGGTCGTAGCTCGGTTGCGTTGGTGCTGGAGTTGCTGTTGGTTGAGTGTAAACCTGTTGTTGTCCAGCAGCAGGTTATGCACCGTACGTTGATACAGCAGTTGGTTGTGCACAGTACGTTGATCCAGCAGCAGGTTGTGCATAAGAAGGATCTTGTGCTTGATAACCATAACCAGCAACATTCGGAGTGACCTGATCTGGATACCCTTGCGAAACCGGGTGTGATCCGTAGGAAGCTGCAGCAGTACCTTGTGCATAGCCAGCCTGCTGAGGATTCCCTTGTTGAGCTGCTGTTGCTGTCCGGCAGTTTGGCCGTAGGCCTGTGGAGGAAATCCCACGCCTGAAGCAGGAGCGGCTTGGTTATAGCCATCAGCAGCCGTGGCAGTTGCGGCACCATACAGAGGATATCCTTGTTGAACCGGAGCAATAGATGTGTAACCATATTGCTGCTGAGTTGCTGCTGCACCTTGACCATATGGCTGGCAAGCGGGAAATTGCTGAGGTGGCTGCTGACCTGGTGCTGCTTGCATGCCGTAAGATGGTTGCTTACCGTACTGTTGATAAGCTGCAGGTGGATAACCTAGCTGAGAGCTGGCATGTCCCTAATGATTGTGCACTGGAGCATGATTGTCATAGCCTTGTTGAGGTACTGGCTGTGAATAAGAAGCTGGAGGAAACGAATAGTATCCCCACCCGAACTCCAACCTGCATACATCAATATTGATGTCAATGTTCATTTCCAAAGACCATGGTACAGATGAAATCATACATAAAAAGGAAATAGGATAGAACCATCTCTTAGGACAATTTACAAGTACACCAAGAAACCAAGCAATTTAAGACCTTCAGAGAACAAAGAGATTCATAGAAATTAGCAAAATATTCACCTTCCAAACAAATATGCAAACTGAAAAATATAACTTATTGTTGTTATACAATATGCAAAACCATGAGGAAAGGCAGAAAGCTATCATGAATATGTACTCTAGTACACATAAACACACCTTATCATTAGGAACATCCGTCTTTCCAGAGGTAGTCTGACCATCAGATACAGTTTCTTCAGCATCTTGTCCTAGTTGCTCATCTTCCCGAATTGAGAGCTCCTCGGCTTTACCAAGCTCGATGCCCTCTGCCGGTTCTAGTTTGTTTTCAGCAGTCTTCTTATCATCTATATCATCAGCTTCTTTGCCAACTACTTCCTCATCACTGTGCTCTGCGGTCTCCGGAGCACCATCTGAGGCAGGTTGAGCACCCTCAGAAGCAGGTCGAGGATCACTCTCTTCCGGCAGTTCATCAGTCTTACCATTTTGCTCATCAACATGCTCCTTAGCATCTTCATCTGACTTGCCTTCCCCAAAACCGTTCTGACCAACTGCTACCAAAACACAAACATCCCCAAAGTACATTAATAGATCATACTTGTAGGCAAAGAAGCTCTGAACTTCCGGTGCCAAACCAAAAGAAAACATATTTCCACTATGAAAACAACAATGCAGCCATCAATTACAAATAACAGAATCAAAACATGTAAGAAATGTTGGGTTTTTATTATGTATGCGGTGTCTATCTACCTAGCTCGTCCTGAGTCTTATCATCAACCCTAGCCCGCTTAGGCTCCTGAGAATCCGCATCGATTGCACACGAATCAAGGACCTCCTTTTCTTCCTCCACAACATCGCCGGACTTCTTCTCATCCTCAGAGCGAGGAGCTTTGATAGGTAGCTGTTCTTCCAACTCCTCATGCGATCCGGAAGGAGTGCAGGGCTCGAACTGTAACCTCTTCCTCCGCCATGGTAATAGACAGAGTAGATCTGTAAAAAGAAGTGAGCTTTCTCTGTGAATCAGAGACCGCTACGGAGAGATGGGAGGCTAGTGTACGCATCGTTGAATGACCGAGAAGAGGGTTTAAGCCAGTCCTTATAATTTCACTCTGTATTTATATTTTCTTTGTTATTTTTTTCAAACATGGATTGGGTATCCGATTTGGGTACATAACCGGTTTGTTCATCGAGTTGCACGGGTTATGCAACCAAGTTTTTTAATGTAACCTCATTTTCCTTTACCTGAGTCCTGACATTCAAAGGGACGAATCCACACGTTTCACGGATTCGTCTGGAAATTCAAATCAACTCCATGATCATCTCTCTTTCCAGCAAGCTCTGCGATCTGCGCTTGTCCGATTGACGCCCGCCATTTTAAGAGTATTTGAAAGAGTGGAGCTTTCAATCTTTCTCGGATTCATCAGCTGTCAAAGTTTCAAATTTTGAATTTAGGGTTAGCGACTCCGTGCTTTTCCTGTTCATTTTTGCTTCATACAGGTCCTTGATCATATCTTCTTAGATTGTCAATTCTTTTTACTGCGAAGAAGGTATTCATTTGGGAACTTGGTGACAAGTGAAAGCTCCTGTTTTTTTAGATGGAGGCGAATCCTGAAGCTTCTGTGGAAGCAACGCCTGATTTGCTGAGGAATACGCCGTCCAACATTGCGCGGTTGGAGGATGTGATAGAGCACTCGGAAGGTCTGCAGAAGTATCATGCACAGACTACAAGTCCCTCTGATGGTGGTGATGTGAGGTGGTATTTTTGTAAGGTCCCTCTAGCTCTAAAAGGTGATTTTCAAACTTTCAGCTGGGTTTATGGTTAGTGATTGAGTTGAGCTGCTTGATACTTGAGTGTTCCCTTTATTCTATCCATTCACTTATGGATTACGAGTATATAATTCAGTAGACTGCTATACAGTTTTGCCGAAGTTGTAAAATAACTTCACACTTGTGTGTTCGTTAGGGGAGAAGCGTGGTTCGAAGAGAAAGTTCATGTTGTTCTTTTGATGTTCTTTCAGAGTTAGCTGCCTCAGCTCCTCGAACTGAAGTAGTAGAAAAGGGGGAATATTTTTGGTTTGGAATGAGGGATTCTCTCACGATTGAGGCTTCATTCTTGCAGGTTGTATACTTGTTCTCGTTTGTTGGCCATACATGTTGCTTAGAACATGCTTGATTGGCTGCACACTTCCAATAATAACCCTTTTCTTCTTTAGTTTTGTTTTGCACTTTATTTATTGAACTATGCACTTGGGAATCCCACTGGTTTGATGTCACCTAATATCTTGCGTATTGCAGAAGGAGGAGGAGCTGCTTTCTATGTGGTGGAAAGAATACGCAGAGTGTAGCGAAGGTCCAAGGGGCAGACCGTCTTCAAGCAAGAAGATAAATTTGGAAGCATCTCATATGTTTGATGTAGAAGAGGAAAGAGTTGGTGTGCCTGTGAAAGGAGGAATTTATGAGGTATCTTATTCGGGGACGACCATCTTTTGTATGGGATAAATTAAATGGCTTGGATAATCAATCTTGACTGTACAATTCTAATCTACTGTCTTGCTGATTGATATCAACCCTATGGATGCTGTTGTAGACTAGAGTGTGTTTCATCAGTGTCTTGAGTATCATATGGTAATATGAGATTGCTCTATGCAGCTGGATTTGGTAAGGAGACATTGTTTTCCTGTCTACTGGAACGGAGAAAATTGGCGTGTTTTAAGAGGTCATTGGTTTGCTCGTAAAGGGGGGTTAGATTGGTTGCCAGTACGAGAAGATTTTCCTGTCTGGGCTCTTTGCTGCTCGTGTTGAACTGCAAGGATCTACACCAGTATGTTATTTCCCTTTTGTGAAGTAAAGGTTCCAAGTTCTATTTCGGAGATTGATGATCAGATAACAACCATGTTGAGTGTGCATGCAGGGACTACATGCACTTTTTATGGGTGAAGAGGATTCATGAGAGGCTTGGCTCAATGCTGATGCTTCTGGTGTTGCTAGTATCGTTAATTTTAGCGGAAATGGGATCGAGCTAAGGCGTTGTTATTCTCCTTCATGCTCAACGAAGCCAACTCAGGTATCTTGTCTGATTCTCAGAGCCTATGTTGACAGCTTGATAAAAAATGTGCAAGCACATAATATAGAGTGAAAATCAACCTTTCAACTTCATACTAATATAAATATGAGATCTTTTCTTTTGTTTAAATCTCTGTAATAAGTTTCCGCCAGATACTCGTGGTATACTGGTACCGAGACCAATGGCGCAGCGGTACTGTTGTCATGCCTTTGGTACAATGTGCTCATCTGATGATACCAATGTTATTCTGATTAGGATGAATTGCGGCAGCAGAAGGAGAAGGAAATGGATGATTTACTGCTCACAGGTTTGTATTGTTCCGGGGTAGTTTAGTGTTTCCTTAATTCTTGTTTAGGTTTCAGGTTGCCTTTGGCTACAGTTTGATAGGTTAGATAATTGTATCAGCTACCTTCACTGCATAAATTGTCCTCCATCTACTCTGGCATAGGTTCCTGGACGGCATGTGGTGTTCTTGGTTCATGGTATTGGTCAAAGGTTGGAGAAGTCTAATTTGGTGGATGACGTTGGCACTTAATGCCACATTACTGCAAATCTTGCTGAATGCCATTTAACTTCTCGTCCTCTTTAGTCCATGCCAGGTAAACAGAACCGATACAGAATTCGGTTTAAGATGTGACATCCACCTGAACTTGCAAATTCATATCCTTTTCTTGGCAGTGGAGAAAGGGCTTGAAACTTAGTGGCGAAGCTGCTGTCGAGAAAATCACTTTAGAAAGTGTGCGCGGTCTACGTGTTATGCTTGGTGCAACAGCTCATGATGTATTATACTACATGAGCCCCATTTATCATTAACTCGGTATTAGTTCATCCAGTCTTATTTCCTGTCATCATCATATCTAGAGAAGTGTATTAATATTGTTAAGGCCCTCGCATCCTTGATTTTGAGGTTCGGATTGTTGTTATTGACAGGTGTCAAATCAATTGAACTGTTTGTATCTGAAGTTCCTCAAGCGGAATCCCAGTTATGATGGTAAGGTTAGGACCTGGATCGACCCTAGCTGTGATTTTTTTCGGAACCATGACGTTTAGCTTGTATAGAGGTTTTGACTTACATTTCTTTGGCAAAGGTTTCCATATATGGTCATTCTTTGGAGAGTGTTCTCTCTTATGATATTCTCTGCCATCAAGAGAATCTGTCATCGCCATTTCCTATGGAATGGATGTACAAAGAACATCCTTCTACTGAGGTGAATTATGACTCGTCAATGCACGACCCTTCGTACACTTCGGAGGCAATAAACTCCAGTGATGAGAGTACAGACGAGAGAGAAATCGAATCCAGTGCATGCAGATGGAGCTGCTGAAGATACTTCCACAACCTCAAGTTCTTCGGGGTATAGAGATGAATTAGATGGCTTGTCGGTAGAGTCAAGGCAACCTGAAGGTGTTCCTCTTGTAAACAACTCTGGTGGAATCCTTACTGAGGAGAACCACAGAACCAGCCACCAAAGTGAACCACAGAACTACACTCCATACATCAAGTACACGAAACTCGAGTTCAAGGTATGTGTCTTACTCTTAAAGTATGGCAATCTTTGGTTTTTTTTTCCTAGCTTTTGACTGTAGAAGCTTTGCTGTACCAGGTGGACACGTTCTTTGCCGTTGGTTCCCCTCTCGGAGTATTCCTCACTCTTCGTAACATTCGCATTGGCATCGGTAGTGCTCATGATTAACAGCCCTTTATTGTATAAACACTCCATTCAAGTCCAAATGACCTTGTGCATATCCTCTTTCAGGGAAAGGGCAAGGGTATTGGGTAGAAGAGAATATCACAGAGGAGATACCAGCCTGTAGGCAAATGTTCAACATTTTTCACTCATTCGATCCTGTAGCATACAGGTCTGTCACGATTGGTTGCCTTTTCACTTATGTGGTACCACTGGTATGATGCTTCCGTCCTTGATCTTTGCAACGTGTCTCTTTGGATTTTTTTTCATACAGAATAGAACCACTTGTGTGTATAGAATACATCAACAAGCGTCCAGTCATTGTTCCTTATCACAGAGGCGGGAAGCGTTTGCACATTGGATTTCAAGTATAGCTCTTTCTAACCAGAATGCCATTTGAATTGGATCCTTGAATAATTGGTTCCTGGATGGTTAGTCTGGTCATTTTAATTGGTTCCTTCCTCGCTTGCAGGAATTTTCCGAAGATATAGCTGCTTGTTCTCAGGCCATCAAGGATCGTTTGCACTCTGTAAGGGTGGGGAGCTCTTCAGACTTCCATAATTTTGTACACACCAGTATATATGTCTAGTGTCTATGAACCATAGAGCTCTTTGGTCGTTTGAGCAGGTTAAAGTTCTTACAATCTGCCAGTCGAAAACTGAAAAGGTCTCAGATGGTAAGTAAAGGATCTCTCATCTCTTTATCCCTCACTTCCTGCCAGTGTTCTTGTATACTGTTATCTGTTTCAGAAAGAGAGGAAAATGTTGAACAGAACAGTGAGCGAACATGCGGCTCTCTCATGATGGAGAGGTTGACTGGAAGTGAAGAAGGGAGAATAGATCACATGCTTCAGGTTCGTTTCTTGTGCAGGGTTCAAGTAAAGTAGTAACCTTTTGATGTTTTGTCAGACCCTTTTGATTGAGCTTTCCTTGTTCATACTGGATTCATTCAGGATAAGACGTTTGAACATCCATATATTCAAGCTATTGGAGCACACACGTAAGTACTCGGACTTGAAACTCAAGAGGAATACCTAAATCTGACTCAGCTAAGAAACTTTTTGTGATTTCTTTCTCTTAGGAACTAGTGGAGGGATAGCGACACTGCACTCTTCATTCTGAAACACTTGTACAGAGGTATAACCGACGAACCATCAGATCAGGATGACGCTGAGACCAGTGGAGGTGGATGATGAGAAGAGGGGGCGGGGGATCGAAGAGAGTCGGCTGAGGCAGAACTTCCTTTGACATTCTCTGACCAGTTAATGGTCAAGAACTTCTCCAGGAAAGCTAAGAAATTCCTGAGGCAATAGCAGCTAGGTACAGCTCTGAGCTCTCTAGCTTCATTCTGGAAAAAGTCCTCAAAAAATGGTTCCTTCTGCCAAATTGTACATGTCTGTGAAAATACTAGAGCAATAATTATATAGATGTCCATTTGTTGCCTTGGTTTGATGTCGTATTGATGTTTCGGTTCGCAAGGCTTGTATGTCTCGTTACGATTGTATAAGTTAAAAGCCACGTAGGAAGCGAAATTAAGATGGTCTATTACAGGTTTTTATCCAATTTTCGGTACAAATTCATTGCCATTGTTGACAGTTACAACTTTCTGATTACTATCGAAACCGTATTTCCCGTACCCAACTTTCTGATCACTTCTGAAACAAGTAAAAAAACATGTTGAACATCTACCATGATACAGATCAATACAAACAACATCAATGGCTGCCTCATAGCCATATGTACGAAGAATATTGTTACAAGCAATTGACATAACAGATTTTAGCATCTAAGCTAAAGTACTAGTTTTTCTTTGATGTAACTTCCAGTTGAAGAGTGGTACTTACACGAGATGAGGAGTATGTGTCGAAAATTGGCACGATCAGTTCCACAAATGTGCTCCACCAGCTGCACCGAAACATCCTCGAGCCTCAACTCCTTGAGTTTGGCGAGAGATTTGTTTTTCCTCGATATTGTCTTCAGATTTAAACAGTCCCTTATGAGAACGATCCCGAGGACCGGCATCACGCCTCCTTCGCCAATTCTTAGCCTCTCTAGTGTAGGCAAATTAGCCAAAGCCGGCACCAGAGGTGTTAGTCGTTAGGGTATAGTGTTATGGGTTAGAATTTGATATATAGGGTTTATGATCTATTAATATTGATTTATGGTCAAAAAGTTAGAATTTGTGATACGATTTTGAGTTTCGAGTTTATAATGCAAGGTTTCAGGGCTGCGATTTAATGTTTAGGGTGTTAACATCATTCTCTAGTGCTGTCTGGGGTTTAATATGGATAGCGCTACAAATGCTTGTCACCAAATGGAAATTGAAGATAATAGTAATTATACGGTCAAACTTGTCAATTTCCCACGACTTTAAGTACAACACAAAACTATCCTATGTGGCCTTGCAGCTTAAAATTAAGCTTACCCCTATAAAATCAATGAGGGAGGTAAACTCAGTTAAATTAGAGTTAACCGATTTGAAATTCAGGACCCGGTTGTTTTGTTTAAACTAATGGGGGCCTCGTGGAAGATGAAGCAGGCTGAATATGTGGGCCCGTTTTTAACGGAGAACCGGTTGCTTTCTTGGACCCTTTGATCTTAAGAGTTTTAATCTGACGGTCTCAATTTCGTTCGGACTCTGTATAAATCAAACTAATGAATGCCGTCTAGGGTTAGGTCAAAGGAACACGCAGATCTCACATTTTATTTGTTTGTTCAATCAAAAACTCTCTCTCTCGACTGCGATATGGCGGATTCCCTCGCAAACCTGCGAAGCGTCGGCGGTATGGAATACAGCCGGACGTCTGGTGTGCGTAACGGGAGCCGTTGCGACGACAACGACGACGACTACGGGAGCATGATCGTGATTCTGATTTTGTTTATGCTTTTTGGTGATTATTCTGACAACGATCAGTTAGATTTTCATGACTGGAAATCTGGATTGCTGCATACTCGAGCTTTGGGCGTCGTGACGCTGTCTCTAATGAACTCGGAAGGCAAAATCAAGAGCCGCGCTTGTGACATCGCTTTTGACCGTCATTCAGGTATCGGTTTTCGCACTGGTAAGATTCCAATCTGTATGCTTTCGCTCGCATACGGCAGCTGTCAAATCGATAAAAGAAGGCATTTCATGCTGTGGAATGGAAGAATTCTTCGTCTGTGATATCAATGATTCCAGTGTTAGGTTTAAGCGTGAAGCCAAGCTGCGGACGCCTAAAATAGTTCCTCTTGTTATCCCCTACTACGGTAGCGTAGAGAACAACAGCAGTAAGAAAGAAGATATTTATAATCCCAACTTGTAATTCTACTGATATCTTCAGACCCCTGAGGGCATGTCTTGCGAGGTTATACACCTCCTGAGAATGGAAACTCTGGTTATCATGAAACCAGAACCCTGAAAGCCCCTTTTGACCCATGCCTTCGTGTACCGATTGGCAGGAGGTACTTTCTCCATTCTCCAATGGTTTTTGTTGTGTCAGGGAAGTATGCATACATCAGTTTGTCTTCTGGAGAATAGGGTGGGAGAGATCGTCTAGTTGCCTTGATATGGATGCTGAAAATTTCAAATTCTGCGATGATCCTCGCCCTATTACTACTACAGTGCTGAGCCTGAGGTTGTGTCCCATGTCGAGGAGGAGCATGTCAAGGCATGTGATTCGCATTTCATGAAGGCGATTGAGAAGCTGTGTGGGGTTATGTGGGATGTATTTGCTGGGATAAATATATACGGGTGGGACTGTCCGTTCGAGTGCGAGACTCTTGAAATCTATGTCACTGAAAAACTGTCACAGCCAATCGAATTCGATGAGAAACCGTCAACTATTCATGCTCAGTTGGGTATTGATCGTCTGGAAGAACTTGAAGTATTTGTTAACGGCCAGCTGGAAGACTACAGTTATCTTGTTCACGCATGGACACTTCCTTATGACACCAAGGAGGAGGACACGTTTTCCATCTTTATCTGCTATATGACAACTATTAGTGGTCGATATGGTCGTTTATTTGTCTGTAACTTCGAACTAGTTGATCAGTCGGAAACAACAGACTCCATTGATGATGCTTCTGCTTGGGCTGGGAAGAAATCACGATACACGTTCAAGATCCTGTCCTGTGCATCATACGAGGGCTTTTGTGGTGAGTTTAGCCATTATGCGCATGCCTTTACTCTCGGCGGCAGCAATTTTAGTTAGTTCTCCTCCTCCCTTGTCTTTTTTTGGTATATATGTTTTAGTTGGAAAGGGTCCTTGTGTATGTGCGTATGCCTTATTGTGCTCGTTGTTTCCCCTTGTTGTCAGCGCTTAATAACTGGTGATGCTGGTGGGCGCTTCAAAAGGCTTCTTTTGCTGCTGGGTAAGAAATGGTGGTGGATTCTTCTGGAATCTCTGTTTCTCGCTGGTGGTAGTATGTATTAATATATGTTGTATTAACGTACAAGTGTTGCAGTTTAAATCATCTTCCTTTTCGAACCTTCTCTTTTTCTTTGTTCGAACCTTCTCTTTTTCTTTGTTCGAACCTTGCTAGTTGTCTTTTTTTATGAACTTGAAGATTTAGATGATCAGGATAATGTCATGATCGAAAAACAGACTAATCCAGTGTGAAAGTAGCAGCATGATCATGTCGGTAGAGCATGATGCTGAGTTAATGCAAGTCGACGTCTGGTTCTACTTCTTATATTGCTGCAGCTTTTTTTCCTTTCAAGCACGATAATTACCATGGCATACTTAGGTTCCTCAAGGCAAGGTTTAAGCATGAAATATAACGCAATTGCAAATTGAAGTTCAGTAGCCATTTCTCTCGATCAATTTGATAGCCGATCCAATATTCTAAAAATTATTTTCAATCGTTGAAATTTTGAGAGATGTAGCAGGAATTAAAATATTCTTTTCTTTCAACTTTTTCTTTCTTTCTTCTCTCTACTCTTCTCACGAAATTGGATATAATAATCACATAATAATGATGTAATAATGACGTAATATAGATATAACAATTTACATATGAAGCCGACATAATGAACCTATTAAAATGATATAATAAAAAATACATAACAAAGACTCGTAAAGTGTATATATGGTGACATAAAGAGTGGTAAACTTGACATAACGATGATGAATTCAACTACTTGTAGTGTAGACGTAACAACGACATAACGAGCCCGTAAAATGGTCGTATTAGCGACGTAACATACTCGTACAACGACCACATTAACGTGATTTTCTCAATTTTTTATTCCGCTAACTACCCCATTGAGTCAATTCATTTGACTCATTTTTGAGTATGATCAAAAAACTAAACCGGTGACGCTTACTTCCCAAGTCGAACGCTTTGAATTGTTAGGCATCCCCGTCATGTCTTGGTTCATCTCTAAACATCATATTACACCCGAAATATACAAAAAACATACCAAACACCGCAACACCCGCCGCCGATGGGCAAGAGAACCAAACATGTACTCAAAACCCGAATTTGAATACATTTTGACACAAAAATATAGTTTATAATGACAAAAAGTGTGTCGAAAATACCGTCATCATATAGCGAAGATTTCGGTGCGCTCAATTCTTTTTAGGTAATGTAAATCCATCATGGATGTCAATTTCAAGTTATCGATATTGACGATTCACAATAAATGTAATTCTAAAATCTAGTTTCACATAGCATTTATGGTATCACAATAAATGTAATCACGAGACGAAGTTCGTGTGTGTGAGAAGCAGCATGCCATCCATGCTCACGGTCCATCGTCAATCACGTGGGCTACGTCGATGTAGTGATTGAAACGGAAGAGAAAAAGCCCTCGCTCCAAGGCAACGATCTCTACCCCTCGTCCTGGCTTCCAGATTTCCGGTATCGCGCGGCGCACGACGTTGAGGTTCATCTCCTTCTTTGTGAGAAACGAACCGACCACACATAGGTGATACTCTCATGTTGGTCTCTTTGATCAATCCGGTGAGAGCCATCGGCGGCGACATCGATTTATCTAAACTAAGGGCGACAACTTGTTGTCCAAAGGTATCAGTGGTGGGAATGGTGGTGATGGAGATTGTGGCGAGTAAGGTTGAGGTGATTGTCGTTGACGTGGTTGGCGGGGTTGGAGGGCTTATTATAATCGTGATGAAGTCCATGGAGAGGACAGCGTCGGAGGAATCGAGGTTTTGCATGTAAGGGGATGTAGGTTTATCTAATACTTCAATATGCATTTCCATGTCCTAGAATGGTAGAGAGCGCTATGGCAATCCCAAACGGTGTACCCTTTAATTCTATAGAGATGTATCCAGGCCACCCAAATCGACCATGCTTTCATAAGTAGGTTCTCTTTAAATAATTTTGGCAAAGCATTTTTTTATGAGAACGAAAATTACTGGATCAATTCTTACTAATACTGATTCAATAATGATTGTAAGCGTTCAACGCATTAACAAGACTAAATGGGAGGTATAATCTCACAAGCGAGGATATATGAAACAACGATCGTCATCAAAAAAATAACAAAACCCTTTTTCTTACTCTCCTAACAAATTAATATTATTTAACACTTTAAATATAATCAATTTACAATTACATCACTATTATATTTACACCTCTATCCCCATCTAATGGTCATTTTAAACGCGGCGTTGTTTAGAAGTTTGTTTGGAAAAGAGAGTCGGCCCGTTCCTCTTCCATCCGTTCAAATATTTCCTTTGAAGTTTCATCTACTTTCCATGGGTGTCGATTCTTTTCCTTTACTTACCCATCAGAAATTCCTTTTCATCTAATTCAATTCAGATTCATCCTCCTCATCTACTATCCTCCATCATATTTTTTTCTTTCATTATCTTCCATCCGATTCGTTTTCATATTCATCTTGCTTTAACCGACGTCCTCATTTGTTATCTTCCACTTCGATTTGGCGATAGTGTTACGACGTAGTCGCGGTTGAATGTCCCCTCCGCTCTTCGACCGAGGTACCGACGACGGGAACTCGTCTATACATCCAGGTCAAGTTAAGGATCTCTAAACCGTCAAACATCATTTCAATTTATTTCGGGTAATCTCATTCTTTTATCAAGTAATTTCGACGACATATTCGATATGTGGATGAACTCGGTTGAAACTCTAATCTGAGTTATTTGCCTTAGGCTCTAGAAACAGAATCCTTGGTTTGCTTTTACTCGGTATACAACTGATTTGTTTGGATAATTTCATTGTTTTACCATCTCCTGACCTAAGTAATTGAATTAATACATCTCTGGTTGCTGCGATGAGGTGAGGAATCTCGCGAAGATGATTTATTGGAGGTGTTTGTCAGATTTATTTCCGGCGCTTGTTTAATCTTCGGTGGTTTAACTATGCGAAGCTGGTTCCCAACCGATTTGGTCTAAGCTATTGACTCGATTTGGTAAGCCCTGAACGAAACCAAATCTAGAGCGAGCTCGACTCTTTCCAACCATCGTGGTCTACATCTACTAAATAATTAGTAGCTAGCTACACTTATCACTTCGATCAATTAGTAATTCGTTATCTAGTTAGCTCCTTTAGCCCTCAAGCTCATTCACGTGCAACTCGTTGATCATTTTAACCTCTCGCTTATATAACAACATAATCATACCTAATCATCAAATACGAAACTCGCTATTTATTTATAACATTAGATTGGTTTAGTTACGGGTTTATTTGGTTAATATACATATATTTATATTTTTTCAATAGCAACAACCCATAATAATTTATAATATTAAAGTGGTTTGTTAAAATACAAGCAAAATTCTGTTAATATACGAGAACAAGAAAGGGGATGAAAAACAAAGGAGAGCTACATCAGGTCTGTAGCATCTCTAGAAACAGAGTAGAATATTTGATATGTATTCATTAATCATATATAATTTTAGTGATATATTTATTTTTTGTTGGGTTGGGTTGGTTTTATTTATTAAAAATCATAACCAATCATAAAATATATGATTTGTTAAATTGTCACTCAAATTCAATCATATATGATTATTAATCGTTAAATATGGATTGATTTGGTTTGATTAATACGGTTGGGTCGATTAATAATATTTTTTTACGAGGCTATGCTTAGATACAAATTTAACTACGAAATAGATTATTGGATAATAATGTTGATAAACATGAACAACTTATTGAATAGAGTATGGGATTGTAGTAAGGAAGAGGCTATCTCCAGACGATTATGAGATGATTCTCGACCAATCCTTTAAACCCATGCAGGAGTGATTCATCTACTCGGACGAGAATGACCCATCACAATATTTTAACTATAAGTAACGATATATTGATGTATGTGACAATCTCGTTTTACCTTGTTAGACCGTTCGAAGAGGTAAGTATGAAATCGTTACAAAAAAGAACTTATGATTTCGCCATCTAGACAAAAAGATAAGTGACCATTAACGTAATAGTTCATACCCTGGAAATTTGGCAGGGGGTTTCCTGCCAGTTTAGCTAGAAGAACTTAAAACAAAATTCAATTTTCTTTCTCTTTCGGGGGGGGGGGGGGGGGGTTCCTCAGACTGTACTACGGTAGTTCTTATGGAAAATTACTTTTAGGATGTTTCCATGTTGTCAATTCCTACTTTTTTGGGTTTTTCTTGCTATCCTTTTTGAACATTGCCTGTTTTGCTTATTGGCAGCAAAACTATTTCCTTCTGGTGATTTCTTCAAATGGTTGTCTTATGAAGATGGTAACTGTAGTCTGTACATATCTTCAGTTTCAATAAAATGCAGATGACTTTGGTTTCAACCTCATTCTCTGGGTGTACAGTGGCCGACGTGGTGTGCATTGTTGGGTTTCTGATGGAAAAGCAGAAAGGTAAAATGGCGTTTTATAACAGTTGTTTTTCTATGTGGATGTAACAGAGAGCTCACTCAAATGCACTGATTCAGGTTGACTAATGAACAGAGAGCATACCTTGCTGATTACTTCGGCGTATACAAGGTCTTATTTATATACAACAAGCTATGTGTAGAATTGTTTCAATGAGATTTCTTGAGTATTTGATTGAAGTTCTGGCCATGTTCATCAGAGGTAGTGAGAACAGTAACAAAAAAAGTTCTTTGTCTGACGCTTGGTCTTCATCGTTTCTTGGTGTAAGTTTCCTTTTTCCAGTGTTAGTTGGATTTTTTTTTTTTTTTTTGCTGCTATAAACTCATGTTGAATGTTTTTGCAGGAGATCCTACTCAGAAGTACTGAAGGATTTATTCGAGAACCAATTGCTCTCTAGTCAGCAAATTTTCTCAGCCGAGAAGACAAATGCGAGAAGATTCTAGAAATGATTCCCAATGAATGTACTAAAACCTCACACAATTTCTCTTCTCCCTATATGGCCAAGCATCAATCCCGTATATCTGAATCTATGTGTCCACTGCTGGATTTGCAGCTGTTGCTGCGGAGCTTAGAGGTAGGTGCCAGAACAGTAAAGGTCGTCTGGTTCGAGAGACAACATTAACGCTGTTCGATGGGAGCAAGTACCCTATTTTGTGTAGGAATGTGACCATTATTTATGCATTATAACCTGATCACCCAACAATTGATGGTGCATTCATTCATCTAAGTGCACTCAACTGGTACTCAACTTATTATTTCCAGGCACAAGGCCTGCATAGGTGTGTCGAAGAAATTGTCTTCTCTTTTTCATATCCCAGGATTGATATGGAGTTTAGTGTAATATCATCCAGCCGCTTGCTTTAGTTATGCTTTCAAATGTAGCTGTGAAAGCTTTCGAAATCATTCGTCTACTTTCTCCGTTTCTTGAACTCCTTGAGCAATACCATTTTCCTTCCATTTCAGGTCTCCAAACACATGAACCACTTGCTGAAGGCACCCTTCTGTGTCCATCCAAATTCCGGTAAGTACCTGAAGAGAATTTAGTTTTTCATCTCGCTAACTGGTGCATAATGCTTCATGCATAGCATTCCTGCTGACTATGTATTCAAGTTACTCATGCTGCATGTTTATTTTCTTCTCTAGGACGTGTGTTTGTGTACCGATAGACCCAGCCCGGTACCACGAATTCGATCCTACAGCAATCCTCTTGCTGCTTCTACATATTATAAGTTTGCTGTAAAAACCAAATTTCTCCAAATATGCGAACCATGGCAGGATTCCGATCTGATCCTGGTCTGATTTTCGTTACCCAGGCTGCTACAATGTTAATGAATTCAATTCAGCACCATATACAAATCACTCCTTTTATTCTTCTTCTGTAATTTCCACTTCATTAAGACAGGAATCCGCCATTGATGTTATTAAATTACATTCTCTTGTCAAACAGACTGGGACAGGACTTCCTCAGAGAATCTGTCAGGTTTTTCACATCCTCGTTCTTGGAACCTCTTCTGAAATCTTGCAAGGTAAAAGTCCATTATCCTACATCCAAATTGCCATCCTTCAGATTCTTCATCGAATTCAACACAATTTTGTACTCCCTTCCGATTTTTTTTTTTTTTTTTTTTTTTTTTTTTTTTTTTTTTTTTTTTTTTTTTTTTTTTTTTTTTTTTTTTTTTTTTTTTTTTTTTTTTTTTTTTTTTTTTTTTTTTTTTTTTTTTTTTTTTTTTTTTTTTTTTTTTTTTTTTTTTTTTTTTTTTTTTTTTTTTTTTTTTTTTTTTTTTTTTTTTTTTTTTTTTTTTTTTTTTTTTTTTTTTTTTTTTTTTTTTTTTTTTTTTTTTTTTTTTTTTTTTTTTTTTTTTTTTTTTTTTTTTTTTTTTTTTTTTTTTTTTTTTTTTTTTTTTTTTTTTTTTTTTTTTTTTTTTTTTTTTTTTTTTTTTTTTTTTTTTTTTTTTTTTTTTTTTTTTTTTTTTTTTTGCAGTATGAGATGGAGGGTGCATTACAGATTCGAAACTGCAGCATTCGAAGAACTGTCTTGAGAGTTAGTGATCTTCTTCCCAAATGTCATACGTATTTGTTATGTGTACATATGAAGCTAAGATCCTGAGAGGCAGCACTTCTGATAGCATTTTGCTATAGCTGAGTAATCCGAATTGGTTTCGGACATTTTGCTTTGGCTGAGTAATTTGAGTTGGTTTCGGATTGTAGGTTTGGTTTTGGATTGTACGTTTAGTTTCGGGTTGAGTTTCCCACGTCATAAAACAATGTATTTATAGTTTGAGTGGATTCAAACTCCAAACTAACAACGATGAAGAATTATAAGAGCTGGAAATTTTCAATTCAACCATTTTCATTATTAGATACACAATACTTTTTTGCCATGGACGGGGATTCAACTTTAACTAATGATGAGGAGTCGTACGAGCTCGAAAAGTTCCAATTCACCTAATCAATTACTAGATACAAATTACATTTTTCTTCATGGATGTGGATTAAACTCTAAATCAAAGATGAGCTAGAAAATCTCAATCTGCCCAAACAACGTCCCGTTGAAGTTGAGAATGTCTATGGTCGATAATGAGAGGCAATTAAGCTTGCTCGTAAAAAGCCCAATCTTTCATTAGGTAAAGGGCCCAAAATGGTTAAGCTAAACAGTTTTTGAGCCCAATGGATATGGCCTGCGCACCATTTTTTAATTTTCGTCGAAATTTTACCTTTCCTTTTTAGCGCCAATTGAAAAAGAAATTAAAATTAAAATTCCCCAATTTTTTGTTCTTGCTTTCACTCTGGACTTCCACTTCACTCAAAGCCGATGGCGTCTGCAAATCTCTCCTAATCAACGGCGACGACGACGATGTTAGTTCCCGATTTTTTCTTCCCTCTCTTTATTTTTCACTTTTCTTCAGCCCATTTCTGTTGGTTCGTTTTCTGATCAGGAGTTCGATTGGGAGGCAGCAGTTAAGGAAATCGACGTGGCCTGCGAGAATATGATTCCCTCCACCTCCTCATTCAACCCAAACCGATCGGATAATCGGTTGCTGGGGGTGATTCGAATTGTTCCAATTCTCTCGTTAAGAATGGGAAGCGGCCGTCTGGGAACTGTAAACGGGCGACGCTAGATAGTTTCATTGGGAAGACGAAGACGTTGGTTGTTGAGGAAACTACAGATGCTTGGGTTCAAGGAGTGGGGAGGCAGCTGTTTTGAGATTGATTACGAGGCAGCTAAAACTTGGATATATCCAAGTCAATTTTTCTTACTCTTTTTTCCATAGCCGCTTTTTCAAAATGATTGCAATAGCCGATGATGGGTATCTTGGTTAGTGCAAAGGCTTGGTGAAGAGTTACGGGGAGTAGTGGAATCAGGATGGTCGAAAACCTTGGAAGTAGATCAAGTCCTAGGCGAGATTCAAAAATACAATGAGCAAAATCTTCAATTTTGAATTTTTGTACATAGGATTTCCTTAGACTGTATCGTGAGACCTTGAACAGTGACCTAGTTCCTCCCTTTGAGATGTCTAGTTGGCTGAGTGATTGATCTTCCTTTGGAACTAATTGTTTTGCAATGTGCTTATCACTAGATTTCTTCATAGCAAGTTATTTGCGGTTTCTTAATAAGGATTTTGCTTGAAGTGCTGTAAGCATGTTGTTAAACAAGGGGTTTTTGTTTTTGCCTATATCCTACGTTCATATTATATGTAAAACTACCGGTTGCCTTGGCTACTGCAGTGAATGTTCCACTTCGTGAATACCAGCTGAACATAGCGAGGGCAGCATTGTTTTCAAATACATTGGTTGCATTGCCTACTGGACTTGGCAAGACACTTGCTGCAGTTGTCATGTACAATTACTTCCGATGGTTTCAGAAGGTAAAACTATCCGCTTAAAGATGCTCATTGTTTACTTTTAGTAAAAGTTGGCTCACTTAGTTTCTACAAGTCTGAATTGTTTGGCTCAAAGTTTTGATCCTTTTATCATTTTGAACTTTCTGAAAAATATGGTGGTAATGCTGTCAATGTTATGTAGTCTTTAACATTTCTTTGCTGCCTGCTTTCGCTGTAATGTATCAACTCCAGGAAAGATTGTGTTTGCTGCCGTCTCGACCACTCGTAATTCTATAAATAGAAGCCTGTCATAATATAATGGGAATTCCACAAGTAAGAGGATTTTCGATCAAGAGTATAATTGGTTCCATGGTTTCTTTTCCCTCGTTTCTTTCTTTGTACTGCCTCATGATAGTATCTAAACCTTTTGCAGGAGTGGACAATTGATATGGTAGGCCAGATAGGTCAACAAAACTAGCATGCTTTTGGAAATCTAAGCGAGGTTTTCTTTGATACACCCCAGGTTTATGAACCAAAATCAGATGCGTAGCTATCCCTTTTAGGATCTGTTACTCCATCAACCTTAATAATACCTTCAACTGCTAGTAATTGGCCGCTGCGGGTTTTGAGGCTGATGAGCAGAAATGAAGATATTAAAACAGTGAAGCTCATTATGGAACAAAGCTTGAGCCATGGTACAACTAGTCCCAAGTTATCGAAAATGTTGGAAGTACTTGTTAACCATTTCAGTGAGTAGCTGTCTCTTCCAATTCTATGAAAACAGTTTATATTTGACTTTCGAGTTTAGCTTTATACTGTTTCCCATTAACTATGCATGTTTCTTTTTACTTGATTCAGAAAGCAAGGAGTCCCAGAGAACTCAAGGGTTATAATATTCTCAAATTTCAGAGCCAGTAATGTACATCAGTTCTCATTATAACTACTATTGTTCAGTAAATTCAACCATGGGGGAGTCCTTTTAGATTTTCATGCACCTTCCAGTAGTTTATCAGACTTGCAACTGAAATTTGATATGCCTTCTATTTTATTTGGCATTCATTTTTATTCATTGGTTCCAAAGTTCACATACAGATTACTAGAAATATTTTTTTATTTAGAGGCTCACAGATTTCTATCGTCGTTCAGGGATAAAGCAATTGTGAAGAACCAATGGAACACGAAGTGGCAACCAAGAGCCTTATTGTTTCGGTTGATTCCCTTGGGAAGGTCCTAAATTCTTATGTCCCTTCACTTCCTTTGAAATTGGCATCACATAATGGTGCTGCCTCACTAACCTGTGAAAAAGAATGTCAACATTTGAAGACGACTTCTAATGACGGTTCCACCAGATTAGCCGCTGTCGACAATTTTGGCTCCGAGGTCCCTAAGACTGGAAATTCAGAGCAAGATATGTTGAAAAGAGACTCTAGGCGATAGCTATGTTGAAACTGGGATCAATGCACATTCTCCGAAAGTTGATGAGTACTGCAACAACAATTATGAAGATGCTGATCTCCAGTCCTCAATTAACTCACATGCTGCAAAGTGGTGTATTTCCCCGAGTCTCCTATGAATGATGAACATGGTTTGTTTCTGACTCCTCCTATGGATGATGAACATGTTGTCGTTCCCGAAAACCTCCTTTGAATGATGAACATGGTGAGTTTATTTACCATGGAATCATCAGTCTATTAGCTTAATATTTCATTTTGATTAAATGTTTTCCTTTTCCCACAGAATTTCTGAATTATTTACGGCAACCGAAGAAATTCTTGTTCTAAAGTGTTACACCCATGAAACTGCATACTGGATTATTGCCAAAATATCTCCAAGTACTTGGAGAAATGAATCAAATGCACCTAATATAGTTGACGATGCAGATATGGCTTGTCCACATAATCAGTGATCAGATTCCAGAACCCCTTTACCACCTGAAAACACTGCTGGCAAAGTCAAAGAAAGCGATTCTCCTTCGACCAGCCCTCCAGTAGATAATGGCTTGTCAGTTCTTCTGATAAGTCAGACAGTGTTCAACCAGTACGAAGGCTCAAAAGGCTTCGAAAAGTTGGAGAACTTGCGAAGGGTAAGAACTCAGGAAGCACTAGAGACGACCCGTTCTTTTTTATGAAACAAATGTTAATGGATCTGTCAGTAGTACTGTGTACATAAAATTTAAACAAAACACGGGAGAGGTAACAATACCAAGCATCAAACACGAAAAAACTTGGTTATTCGTTCCTCTGTAAATGTGACAGGCATAGAGAGATACTGATTAGCAGTGCCATTTTCAGGCAAA